>JAPTJF010000101.1:0-115470 GCA_029339195.1 Micractinium sp. NFX-FRZ | reverse complement strand
GTCGTGTCGCCACCCCACCCTGCTGTGTTGGTCGTGTCGCCACCCCACCCTGCTGTGTTGGTCGTGTCGCCACCCCAACCTGCTGTGTTGGTCGTGTCGCCACCCCAACCTGCCGGCCTGGCCCCTGCACCACCCCAACCTGCTGCTGCAGGCGAGGAGGCGGGCATCAAGTCTGTTGAGATTGAGGTGGATGGGCGGTTTGCCTATGGCTACCTTTTTGGGGAGAAGGGCACCCACCGCCTGGTGCGCCTGTCGCCCTTCAACTCCAAGGCGGCCCGCCAGACCAGCTTTGCGGCGGTGGAGGTCATGCCCATGCTGGGTGAGGTGAAGTGTTGGGCCTGGGGTGAGGTGTGCCAGACCAGCTTTGCGGCGGTGGAGGTCATGCCCATGCTGGGTAAGCATGGAAGTGACCACCTGTTCGGGCAGCGTTGCCTGCGCGCATATGTGTGCACGCGACCACCGTGTGGATGGCATGTCGCTGCGCAGGACCACTTGTCCGGGCATCGTTGCCTGCGCGCGTATGTGTGTTCACGCGACCGTGTGGACGGCCTGACGCTGTGCAGGACTAGCCAGTGCAGAAAGTCACACTCACGGCACTGTGTCCAAGCACAACAACCCATTGTTTTTACAATATAAGTTTGCTATTAACCTGCATGTGTGCAGGCGACCTGGTGGACGACATTGAGCTGCCCGAGGCGGACCTCGAAATCACGACGATGCGGTCTGGCGGTGCGGGCGGGCAGAACGTGAACAAGGTGGAGACGGCGGTGAGGGTGCGACACATTCCCACGGGCATCGCGGTGCGCTGCCAGATCGAGCGGTCGCAGGTAAGCGTTTGGAGTAGAGGAGGGGTTGGTGGGGTCTATGGGGTGGCGATGCAGGCGCGGCACTGACCCGAACACGTTGCGGCCCCAGTACATACAAACCCGGGATTAGAGCTGTCAGGCACTGAGGCCAGTGCCTGCTTGCTGTTCGGCACAGGGAACGCCTACGTAATGCTGTGTCTGCGGGCCTCTGTAAGCTACAAGCCCTACATGCAAGTTGGTGGCTGCCCCTGGTGGCTGCCCTGTGATCAACACTCAGCGCTTGCCCACCTGATATGCCTGCAGGCACTGAACAAGTCGCGTGCCCTGGTGATGCTCAAGGCCAAGCTGCTGGTGGTGGCTCAGGAGCAGCAGCTGCAGGAGATTGCGGAGATACGGGGGGACCTGGTGAAAGCAGGTGGGCACATATATATGGGTGCATTCCTGTCTGTGCAGGAGCAGGGCAGGGAAGGAGGGTGCTCTGTGTTGCATATGCAGGTGCCCTTGGTGGCAGCCGTCTCCCCTGCTCATGTGCTGAGTGCCCGCACATCTGCAAGAGTCCCACAAGCCTCTGACCCTCTGTCCCCCCTCTTGCCCGCTTCCCCCTTCTCCACCCACCCCCAAGATCATACCCCCCATCCTCATTCTCTTCCCCTGCAACATCATGTCCCTTGGCTGCGCCCCAATTCACCGTCCGCATCTTCCCCCCCAATTCTCCACCTTGTTCATACAGAGTGGGGCCAGCAGATCCGCAACTATGTGTTCCACCCCTACAAGCTCGTCAAGGACGTGCGCACCGGGCAGGCAAGCACGCACGCTGTGGTCCATGCTGTGGTATATGCTGAGGGGCATGCTGTGGGGCCTGTGGGGCAGGCAGGCAGGCACGCTGGCTGGCTGGTGCCCAGTGGATGTGCGCACCGGGCAGGGCAAGCAGGCACGCTGTGGGGCTTGCAGGGTGGGCTTGCAGGCACGCTGTGGTTTGCGCTGTGGGGCTTGTGGGGCAGGCAGGCAGGCAGGAGTGCTGGCTGGCTGGCGTGCCCCCTGGACTGTGCACTGGGCAGGCAGGCGCAGGTGCCGTGCCGTCTGGTGCTGGTGCCCTCCCCGCTGCCCAGCCTGCTGTGCGTGCTGTGCTGCGCTACGCTTGTACAGACTCACAACTGCTGCTTGCCCATCGGCTCGCTGGCACTTGGGCAGGCCAAGTGCGCTGGCGCTGCTGTGCCTGCAGAATCACAGCTGCCTGCCAACTTCCTTCCTCTGCCCCCTTGTGCAGGAGACGTCGGATGTGGGAGGCGTGATGGACGGCAGCTTGCACCCCTTCATGCAATCCTACCTCAAGTGGCGGGGGCAGCAGCAGGCGGGCAGCGGCGGCGCTGCGGGCGCAGCAGCAGCGGCCATGGCGGCAGACCCGGCATGATCCGCCTGCACTCCCTCAGGGCGTGCAGACAGGCGGTTTGTTTTTCACCTGTCTGGGTGCCATGCCCAGCACAACGCGCTGCAACATGTGCACTTGACACGACTTGACAGATGCAAGCGACAGGAAGCAACAGGAAGGAGCGCAGGCATGTGGTGTGTGTGGGTGTACAGACCTTCAGGGACGGCTACAGGCCGCCCAGCTGCTGTGCTTCCTGGTGACATTTCATGCGAGGCAGGCGGCACCACAGAGAGCCCGCAGTGGGCTGGCGGGAAGAACGAGAGGCGACCAGGCAGACGCTGTCAGCAACTCGGGCAAAGCAGCTCCCCGGCCTCATGCCGCAGCGCAAACAGGTGCATTAGAACAAAAGTGCCATCATGTCTGGGGCTATGACTGGCTGAGGTGCAGAGGAGGCAGGAGACGGGGACGACGAGGGAAGGGGGCGGTGCAGCATGCATAGCGAAAACGTTTATCCCATTGGAGAGGTGAAGGCAAATGTGTGCAGCATAGCATGCAACGCGCTACAGTACCGGCACTGCATCCCCGGGCAGCTGGCACAAGAGGCACCAAGACTGAGCGGAGAGCAGGCACCAGCAGAGGGAGGGGAGGCGCACCACACAGGGACTGGCAGGTGCCGGCCGTGGCAGGCTCTTGAGCAAGCAATTAGTCCTGGGGGTGCAGTGGGAGGCCGCAACGGCCGCATGCGCATGCCACAAAGGCGTCCCGGTGGTCGATTGTGACCGCCGACAAGTGGGGGATCAATGAAAGAGTACGCAGCTCCAGGGCTAGTGCGCCGCCCGGCTGGGGGTCGGGAATCAAGACCAGCTTGGCATTAGGGCTCGCGCTGTGCACGATGCTTGCAGGCTGGGCGGCTGCAAAGAAGACGAGGTACAGGCCGCCGGCCTTGGCCACGCGGTGGGAGCGGGTGGCGTAGCGCCGCCCCGCACCCTCGGCTGCCTCCACTTGTGCCAAAGCGGCAGCATAGTCTGCGCCTGCCACGAAAGCCTGCCCCTCGCCCGGCTGCGCAGCCGCCGTCGCAGCCGCCGTGGCAGCCGCCACAGCAGCCACAGCAGCAGCCTCCGCCTCAGCTCCCTGCCGCTGTGGCTGTGCCGCGCACTCCCCTCCGTGCGCTGCCGCAGCCGCCTCCTGGCACGCGGCGCCGCAGTAGCGCACGGCTTGGCAGCCTGGACAGGCGCGCGGGGCGTGGGTGGGGTTGGAGCCCACGAGCGTGCCGCACTGTGCGCACTCGTCGGGGCCGATCATGCGCAGCAGGCGGGACTCGGTTGGGCTGCCACGTAGGCGCATCCACGCTGTGGTCGTCAGGCGGGGCAGCGCGCGCAGCGCGGCGATGCTGTCGCCGTCCAGCTGGGTGTGCAGGTGTGCCAACTTGATCTGAGGCGAGCGAAGCGAGGAGGGTTGCCAGGATCAATTGAGGGGCTGGCTAAGAAAGAAAGCATGTGGGGGAAGCAGGCTGCCAGCTCAAAGAGGAGGGCGGCCGAAATAATGCAGGTCGACAGCGGAGGCACCACAAGATCATGCGCCTACTCACCTGACGGCATGAGCATCGCATGCATGGGCACCCCATGATCATGCTCCTCCTCGCCTGGCGGCGTGACCGCCGTATCACACCACCCACCCCTCTGCGCCCTGCCGGGTGTGTGTGCCCACCCACCCACCCACCTCTGCCGCGGCCACGTCCCGCTTCCCGCGCAGCTCGTCGTACAGGCGCACGCGCTGCAGGCAGGAAGGGTTGGGGTGGGCAGATGGCGAGAGGATTTGGAGTTTGGGGTGGTGTTGGGTTTTGGTGAACTACGGAGGAGAGGTAGAGGATCTCGGTGTGTTGGCCAGGAAGCAAGCGGGGCCCATGGTTAGGGGAGGGCGGGGAAAAGTGGGTAAAGGTGAGTGCAATGAGGCGCTGGATTGGGCAAGGCTGGGCGGGGCCAGGCAGCGTGGGGTGTGCATGGTAGTCGGCTGTTGCGCCGCTCGTCCTGTGTGCGCCGACGGCAGGCGGGTAGCGTTTGAGACCGCCAGTGGTAAGCACCAGTTGCGGGCCGAACTGCCGCTGGGCCCTCACCGGCTGGCCACACAGGCACACAGATGTGTGCAGGTCAAGGCTGGCCTAAACGCAAGTATACTGCCCTCTCGGCAAGTCAGCCGGCAGCAGCCCCTGCCCGGCCTCACCAGCCACTCCTCCTCCTGCCCCTCTGGTGGGTGCCCAGCGGGGGTGATGGAGGCCACTTCTGGCGGCAGCTGGATCGCGGTGCAGCACTTGAGGGTGCAGTTGGGCAGGCTCGGGAACCGCTGCTGCAGCACAATTCTGCCGGCAGGCAAGCTGGCAATCAGCGCTGAGAGGTTGGGAGGCTCCTGAGGCGGCCACCTGAGCGGAGGCGCCGCCTCGCCGCCGCCGCCGCCTGCTACGCCCTGCGCCCCGGCCGGCTGCGCCATCTGCCTCTGCGCAAATTGTTGCGTGGGATGTAGTGCTGCTGAGGCGCGGGTGTCCCCACGCCTGGCCCGCCCGCCCGCCGGGTCCTATCGTCTCGGGCTGGCCCTTGGATGTCCCTTGCTTGCGGGCGGGCAAAATCGGGGATCTTCTCTGTGAAATGCAGGGTGCAGAGAGATCTGCACCCGACAGCCGGAAATCCCTCGCAGATGAGTGCCCTGCCACCTCATTGCAACGCGCCCAAAGCGCACCGCCCCCCTTTGGCGGCACCTTGTGCCAGCGCACCCAGTTTCATGCTCATGCCCACTGTCTGGACTTATCAGGCACGGTGTGCATTTGCAACAGCCCTATGTGGCCCTCTGTTGGCCCATGTGCTACCCACCCCCACCACTGCTGCTCAGCTTCTCTGTGTCGCCTGCCGCGCGGCAGCCTTGCCAGCAGCGGAGCAGCCCCGTGTTAGAAACGCGGGCGCTCCCCCCTGCTCTTGCTGGGTTCTGCCACTCTGATTTGACGACATCACAACCTTGCCCACGCTTCGCCTGCCCTGCTCCGTGAGAGCACAGAAAAACCGTCACTCTGTGGACAAGCTGTGAGCAGTGAACTGGTGGAGTGGAGGCACCGTAACTGACAGCACTGATACAAGTAGGGTTTGATAGCAACCGGGTGATCAAGCTGCGTTGTGCCAGTGTTGCTGTGTAAGAAGTCCATGCGCAATCGTTTAGCACGCGGTTACCAACCACTACGGCACTCTGGCGCCAACCCTTGCGGGGCGCCTGATGTGCCCAACAGCTGCACAGACGTCCTTGTCATGGCTGCTAAGACGTGCCATATAAAACCCTAACAGTCCTTTCGAACAAAACTAGTGGACACACGTCAACTCAGCCCGCTACCAGGGCCCAGGTTGTTGGAGTCATCCTTGACGCCGCTCCCGTCGTCAGTGGCGGGCGGGTGGAGGCGGGGTTCAGCCTGCAGCCCTGCGCGCCCCTCTCTGGGGCATGCAGGGTGTGTCTGCCCACCATGAACGGGGCCTGACCCCCTGCAAGCGCTCCAGGCTGCCCGGCGTGAAATGCCTGTCGGGCCCATGCAGGTTGCCTCATCCCCCGCCTTTTGACTGCCCGTAGGGTTGTCGCAGGGTTTTCTTCGTCCGCTCCTCGGCCAGACACAGCCTTCAGCCCCAGGCACCTCAGCAGGCCCCAACCCGCCTACTTCCTACACAGACGTCATGGTGGCCGGCCGCTTCACCTGGGTGCCCAAGGTCGACCTGTGAGTTGTAGTTGACACAGCGAAGCAGCTTGCAGGGGCGCACAGGTCTGTGCGGCGGCCCCTCCGAAACCGCTCTCTCCGCTTCTATCTGCCCTCCTGCCGCCTTGCCATCACTCCCGGGTGCTGTGGCAAGCGCCAGGAAGGGCCGCTCCGCCTTCCCACCGCTGTGCAAGGGCTTCCCGCCCGGCCCCCCGCCGCCGCCGCTTGCCTGCGTTGTGCCATTCAGCGTCCGACTGGTGTCTCTCCCCCTGTCCACCTCTCTCCTGCAGGTACCCTCTGCTGGGTACGTGCGGCCTGGCTGTGGTCTTCTGCGGCTACACCTCCCTCCGCCACCTGTGGTCCAACCCCGACGTGAGCCCCTCTGCTGTGCACCCACCCGCAGCTCCGCCTACCGCTGAGGCTGCCCTGCGCCTGCCGCCGCGCGAGTGGCACGCATGCCTTTGTTGCTGCCCAGGCGTGAACTCTCTTCACACGCGTGTGTATATGGCACCAACCTCCCCAGGGTCTCCTATCGCCCCTCCCCTCATTTGACGCCCCGCCGCTCACCGGCCCTGCTGGCCCCGCTGGCCCCTTCTCATGCGCGCGCAGGTGCACATTGACAAGGCACACCGCACCGACGGCGCGGGCGAGCACCCGAAGACCACGCAACGCGCCGAGGAGGTGCGTGGGGCGGCAGGCAAAACAAACCTTTTTACCGAAATGGCCAGTGTATTGGGGCATGCCTCTGTCGGCCTCGGACAGTTACGGGTTGCAGGCAGGTGATGTGCCACCAGCCTTCTCTATCTGGCAGCTGCATGCACCCGGCACAGGGAGTGCAGCGTAATGCAGTGGCGGTTGCCTGCTGCTGCCATGGACCTGCTTGCACTTGTGCCAACCCTTGATTCACAGGAGCGCCTCGCTTGCATGCATCGGCACTTACGGTAGCTTGCCCCGCCAGCGCTGTGTGCACCCCTCCCTGCCGGACAGCTTCTTACTGCGGTACATCTGCCCACTCCCTCCCGCCCTGCAGTACTCTTTCTCCATCTTCCGCTCCCTGGCCGCCTTCCGCACCCCCTCCGAGGGCCAGGTGGGTGCTGAGTTGGGGCTGCAGCCGGGGCAGGGCGGCACATGGCGGCATGCCGCCTGTGCACGTGCTGTGGGTCGGGACTGTGCTGCCTTCTGTGCTCGCCTATGTACCGACCGGGAACCGTAACTGACTTCCATCTGCCTTGCTCTGCCCATTGCTGCAGGACCGCCCCGACACGCGCATCATGCGCACCCTCTGAGCTGGCGCCACCTCGCCCCGGCACTGCGGCCATCCAGCCGCAGCAGCGCCACGCACAGGGGGCTCATGATGTGATGGCGGCAGGCTAGGGCACATGCCGCCCCAGGCCGTACTGCACAACAGTCCACGCCAGGGTGCGCCTGCCCGCCCGCCCGCCGCCCGTCGGAGAATGCACACCAAGTCGGCAAGCAAGCGAAAGCTGGCGCAGTGCAGCGCAGCCGCCCGTCTGTCTGCCCGGACCTCTTCTTTCTGTCTGCTCCGGTTTTCTCAACAGCCGAACAACTTTTTCGGCCCATCTGCGCCTCTGCCTCACCCTTCTGGAGCCTCAGCTACTTCAGCCACGTCAGCACATCAGCATACACCCATCTGCCCACGCCCTTCCCTGCGTGCCCCTTCCTCTGCTTTTCCCTCCCCCTGCCTCGCCAGCCTCGATCGGCTGCCTCTCCCCAGTAGGCGCGTTGTTCCCCCACAGAGTGGCCCGTTTCAACCCACATAACCCCCTTCACCCTCTGGCCTCCCGTTTCTTCAAACCCTTCTGACGCCTCTTCGATGCCCCACGCCCGCCCCATGCCCTGGGCCCTTTGCTACCCACCCCACGTTGAAGCGAAGTTTGGTTGATTGATACAAAACATCTGACGATGATGCAACCGCGGCACCAGACCAGGGGTATCGTGAAGGGGGCATACTGCTGGGAGGAGCGCAGGCAAGCAGAACACACATGGGTGGGCACGAACGTGCGCATGTGCGAGGCCGGGTCAGAACGGTGGGCGTCAAGTCCCTGCAGAGCGCGCAAATTGAAGGTATAGCAGAGGGCGATGCAAAGATCCCATCTGTGTAAGTGTACAAGTGTCTTCTTGCGATTGCGAGCGGCAGCCCGTATGTCGAGGGCGGCGCTGCCTCACCCACCCATCAGCGCGCCTTCTCCGCTGCCTGCCCCTGCGCCGCCGCCCGCCCCGCCTTGTCCGCTGCCGGCGCCCCCCCCGCCCGGATGGACACCGCATCCGCCGACGTGCCCGAGCTGTGCGTGCCCAGCGACTGCCCATCCAGTGCGGCGCGGTACCGCGCCTCGCTGTCCGAGCTGCGCCCCTTGATCTCATCCAGCATCACCTGCAGGGGAAGGGAGGCCCACATTAGTTCACCACGGCACACAACCAGAGAGCAAGTTGCCCTAAGCAGTCTTGCTGTCGTCTGCACGGGGGGGAATGTACACCAGAGCCAATGCCATAGTCCTGGCAGACAAACAAACCACACTCTAGATGAGGTGCCAGCCCAGGGCCTGCTCTGGAACCTGCATTGCCCTTCCCCCCGGCACCGCCGCTCAATCCCACACTCCGCCTGCACTCTCTCTGCTGCTGGCTCCCATCCCCCTGTCCCGGCGGCATTGCTGCTGGCACTGCTGCTGCCTGTGGGTGCCCTCCCCACCTGCAGCCGCTCCTTCTGTGCTTTGGCTAGCATCTGCAGGGCGGGGCGGGGCACGGGTGGGCGGGGCACGGATGAGCGGGGCTGGGTGGGCAGGCTGCGCAGGCGGGACAGGTGAAGGCAGGCTTTGGGATGCACTAATGGGCAGCACTGGCTCAGCACAGGCCCTCAAGAGTGCGCCCACAGGCGTGCAGCCCCCACAGAAAGACAGCAACCATGGTGCGACGCACCTTGAGCCAGCTACATGCCACTCAATATGCCAGCTCGCACGCCTCACCCCGCTTGCACTGTCCTCCCCCAAAGCACAGCTGCACCAGCGCCCCTCGGCGGCACATGCAGCCCACACCCACCAACACATGAAGCCTCCCTCAATCGTGTGCCCTGCACCTACCCCACCCTCCTGCGCATGCATGCCGGTGTGTGATCTCAGAATCTGATAGAACACACGCGTGTGCCTGCCCACCTGAGCGTGGATGCCGCTGCGAGAGCGCAGCTTCTGCTCGAGCTCCGTCTCGCCCCTCGCCGCCTTCTCATTCGTGTTCTTCATCACCTGCCGGGTTGACAAACCGTCCGGCCAGACAGGAAGTGCAGAACCAGTTAAGCAGGGCCAGTGGAGAACCAGGTGACGGCCAGGCGGGAGCAGCAGTACAATCTTGCAGCAGCAATCTTGCAGGAGCAGCTTCGCAGCCCATCCTCAAACCCACCCCGCCTGGAATGCAACCGCAAGGCCGCCATGTATCCCCCCCCCCCCCCCCCGCCCCAGCAGCAGTTCTAAAGTGTTACGTCAGCCTGCCTCACAAAGCATCGCCCCACCTGGTCTCCCAGCAGGTAGGGCACCCCCACGCAGGCGGCCGCAAAGGCCAGCATGTATCCCTTGCTCCTCCCAGTGGCATCCACGATGCGCCGCCACGTCTTGCTGCTCGAGTACAAGTACGCCATGCTCCCACCGAGGCGCTGCCGGGCTCTCTAAAGTCGCCGCCACTCCTGCTCCTGCTTCTCTGGGCCACCTGCCGGCACCCTTGATAAGCCTGGGCAACCAGCGCTTGCCCCTGTGACAAGAATAATGCCGAACAGATGCAAAGTCTCCTGCACATTTACGGCGTGAAGTGGTCATCACTGTGGTGTGCAGGTTGACTGGTTCCGGCCGGCAACGGCGGCTGGCAGCGGCGGCAGCAGGCAGCGGCGGCGGAGGCAGCAGCGGCAGTGTTCCACCACTGTCACCACCCACCAGTTACGTATTGCCTGCTCACGCCAAGATCAGGTTTTCAAGCAGGTGTGGCTGCGGCGGGGCCCGTCAGGGAGTGCCCAATGAGTGCGGAAGGCGAGAAGGAGCCAAAGGGACAAGTCCAGGGTTATTTTGATCGGAATACAGGCAGCTTAAATGTGCATTGAGACATGCGCCGGCTTTGGTAGCCCCCCGAAGTGGCCGGGGGCCACGAAAGAAAACGGGTGAGCTGGCACTGGTGGGTGAAATCCTCACCCGCCCAGCCATCGCGGTTGGCATCGCTCAAACCCGGCGCATTGCACCTTCAGAAGCTTCTCAGCGGGACATACAGACATCGCGACACCCACACACATCGGTAGCGCGATGCAGAGCGTCAGCCAGGCAGTGTTCCAGGCGGCCCCCGCCCGTGTGGCGGCGCCGCGCCGTGCCCGTACCAACCACGTCGTGTGTGCGCAGCAGGGCGATCGTGCGCCACTGGTGAGTTGGTCTGCTCTGCCCGTTTGGGGGCGGGAGCAAGCGGCGCAAGGGAGCCGCGGTGCTGGGCTGCGTGGGCCGCCTGGAAGCCGCATGTGCCTCTTCTTTTGACACCATCACAATCCAATGCATATGAAACAGGAAAGTTCCTCAACAACACATGCGTGGTCAGCCTCCCCACCTCCCAAGGCTGCCCACGGCACGCCACCCCTCTGCGCCGTGCGCACCTCCCCCCAGCTCGCCTCGCTCATCCCCCATCCCCAAAGAAGAATGATCCAAGACCGCAACATAAACCTCCCCTCTTACGCCTCACACCCTGCCCCACTGCGCATTGCAGCTGGAGCAGCTTGGCGGCGTGCTGCGCAACGCCCTGCTGGGCGCAGCAGCGGCCTCCCTTGTGGCGGGCGCCGCCCCCGATGCAGCCATGCTGCCCGCGCACGCCGGCATCGGCGGCGACGCGGTGACCAACGCCAAGGCGCTGCTGCGCTACTCCCTGCCCATTGAGAGCAAGCCCATCCGTCAGATCCAGCGCGAGCTGGAGGTGATCAGCGCCGAGCTGCGGGTGCCAGGTCAGCAGGGGTGCCACGCGTGTGGGTGGGTCGGGCTTATACGAGTGTGGGTGAAGGTAGTATGTTGGAAGGAGTGCATGAGTACGAGCTGCGGGTGCCAGGTCAGCACGGCTCACAAACCGTGGGCGAAACGAAGTTGGAGACTGTTGAAGGGGCGGGGTCAGGGGTGGCGAGGGAGGTGGTGCATGCACACTTGTGCTGCCACTTGTGCTGCCCTCGTGCTCCTGTTTCATGTGCACATGCGGGCAGCGGGTGCACGTGCACAGCAAGTTGTGCACCTAAGGTGAGGGGCGAGCCGCACGCTGTCAGCACCGAGCCGGCATACTATGTGAATGGAGCTGGCAAGCGGGCTGCCGGCCCGATGCGGCATGCGTGCAGGTTGTATGTCCTGCTGCTCCCGACGTGTGCTGCCGCACCCCCCTTCTCGCCTGCCCCGCCCCGCCCCGCCCTGCAGGCAGCAAATCCCTGGGCCCCATCGGCAAGCACGTGCGCGCCGCCTCGTCCACTCTGGAGCGCGAAGGCAACGGCATTGTGGGCGCCTTTGCCGCCGACAAGAAGGCGGCGGGACTGGCGGCGGTGGAAGGACTCAAGCAGGCAGGTTGCCCTGCTAGCCCGCATCCATGTTACCCGTGATCCACGCACTGTAGCTTGCAAGAAGGGCACGGTGTGCGCGGGGACAAGGCGGCAGCGCCGGCGGCGGCTTAAGCGTGTAGGTTCGCTCACCGCCTCGTCACCTCAGCCCCTCCCTCACCCCCCTCTCCTCCTCCCTCCCCGCCCGCACACCTGTCTCGTTGTCTTGTTGTGCTGCAGTCTCTGGCAGAGTTCCAGGCCGTCATTGAGTCGGGAGACAAGCAGGCGGTGCCGTCGCAGCAGCAGAAGGCGCTGGATTACGTGGGGGCGATCGAGGAGGCGATGGTCAAGGGCTTCCCCTTTGAGGTGCCCAAGGAGTATGCCGACCTGCCCCAGCTGAAGGTGGGTGGAATCAAGGTTGTATGAAAGACATCAATGGTATAAGGTTAGGCAGGTCAAGTAAGCAGGGCAGCACGTGCAACGACCCAGAGATATGGAGGGCGGAACAACCAGCCAGTAGCTGCGCCGCCCTGTGCGTCTGCTCATCCCTGTCCTGCGTGATGCGACTAGGCAGGGCGCGAGAGGGCTACAAAGGGGCAACACACGTGTGCAAAGCAGGGGAGAGGATGGCAGATGCGACAGGCACTGGCTGTCACTCCTGTCTGCTCACCCTTTTCTTCTTGCTATTCGTGCTCGTGTGTGCTGTGCAGGGCCGCGCCACGGTTGAGATGAAGTTTGCGTTCACTGATGCACGCGAGAACAACTCCACCGGCGGCGTGATGACCATTGTGCTCGACGGCTACAATGCGCCTGTCAGGTGCGCAGCGGTTGGGGAGGGAGGGAGGGGGGTGACAGGGCAAGGGGATGGTGTGCGGATGGCTTGAGTGGGTGCAGTAGCCATCCTGCCAGCCCACACTGCCTGTCGTGGTGCTTGCTTATGCAGCGCCGCCGTGCAGCGCCGCCTCTCCAATGGCAATGCAGGTTCTCTGCCCTCCATGGCCCCCCTCCCCTGGGGTTCCGGCTTTGTAAAAAACTGGGCGCTGGCGGCCTCTTGCGCCGCATGTCACAAGCACTTGGAGCATCGCCTGCGCCCCCCCACCCACCCAACCACCCACTCCTGCAACATTCCCGCTTTGTCCCTCCCGTTCTGCCCACGCCCCCCCTGCAGTGCCGGCGACTTTGCTGACCTGGTGCAGCGCGGCTTCTACAACGGCATGGAGATCCAGCGCTCCGACGGCTTTGTGGTGCAGACCGGCAAGCCCGACGGCGACGTGAGTGCATGCAAGGAGGTGGCTGCAGGGTGGGAGCAGGGATCAGGAGGGAGCATGCTGGCGGCGGTGTGGTGCAGGGCGGCACCCTGGATGGCTTTGTGAGCTCCAAACGCATGGCAGGCTGGCAAGCATGACGCCGGTGTTGGTTTTGGAGGTCCCCCTGGCTGTGGTATTTCAACATGCATGGCGTGGGCCAAGGCTGGCAAGGTGCGCTGGCGGTTGTGTGGTGCAGACCGACAGCAAGTTGCACCCTGTCATCCTGTCACACTGCAACAAGCTGCGCTTGCAACTCACTGGTGTGCTGGCTGGCCTGCTGGTGTGCCCTGCAGTTCCAGGGCTTTGTGCTGGACAACAAGCTGCGCACCATCCCTCACCGTGCCATCCCATCGCACTGCAACACACTGCGCCTGACTTTGTTGATGTGGTTTCTGTGTGCCCCCGCAGTCCCAGGGCTTTGTGCTGGACGGCAAGCTGCGCACCGTGCCTCTGGAGATCATGGTGAAGGGGGACAAGGCGCCCGTGTACGAGGAGACGCTGGAGGAGAATGGGAGGTGAGGAGGCATGTGGGCCAGCAAGCGCACAGAAGGTTACTGCACACACTCTTGGCAGTTGGCTTGTTGGGAGGGACAAGGTGCGCGTGTGGGAGGAGACGCTGGAGGAGGACGGGAGGTAGGGCACGTGTGGACCAGCAAGCGCACCAAATGTGTTGAAGTGCATGCATGGAAGGTGCCCGTGTGCGAGGAGACGTGGGGGGAAGGGGTGCGTGAGCGTGAGCTGTGAGGGTCGGTCGGCGCATGGTTTGGTGGGTGGGTGCCTGCAATTTTGGAGGTGCGGTGAGCCCGGGGAGGTGAGGAGGCACACGGGTGCCTGAGTCGCAGTGCCCGCTGCTGCACCGCAGCGGCACCTACCCAGCATGAACATGACCACACCCCGCCCAAACCTCTGCTGTCCCATGTGTGCGTTTGTTTGCCGGTTGCTCCCCGCAGGTTCCGCGAGCAGCCGGTGCTGCCCTTCAACGCGTTTGGCACCATGGCCATCGCACGCGAGGAGTTTGACAACAACTCCGGCTCCTCCCAGTTCTTCTGGCTGCTCAAGGTGAGAGCCTGCTTGTCTCCTGCATGATCACTCGGGGGGGAGGGCACCCATAGGGGAAGGGGGGCGTGCAAGCTTGACAACAACTCCGGCTCCTCCCAGTCCTTTTGGCTCCTCAGGGTGAGAGCGGTTTGCTTGCCGCGCACGACTGCTGAGAAGGAGGGAAGCCCTTTACTGTGGAGCCCTCCACCCCGGCAGGCTGCCCTCTCACTCTGATTACCAATCTGGCAGCATCCTCCAACCCCACCCCAACCCCACCGCCCCTCTTGGCCTGCCTGCAGGAGTCTCAGCCGACCCCCAAGGCCCTGAACCCTACCCATCCGGCCGCTGAAACCTATCCTCAAACCCTAACCCTAACCCTCTCTGCCCCGCCTGCCTGCAGGAGTCTGAGCTCACCCCCACGGGCGCCAACCTGCTGGACGGGCGGTACGCCGTGTTTGGTTATGTGACCGAGGGCACGCAGCTGCTCAAGGAGATGCAGGTGGGGGGCTGGGCGAGGGAGCACACTGTGTGTGTGTGTGTGTCCGTTTTCGCGTGCTGTGGGGCTGTGGGGTAGCCTGGTTGTCAATGAGGGGCCGCGGGTGGGCAACTTTGCACTGCACGCTGTCGGGGGCTGGCTGTGGGTGGCTGCCGGGCTACAGCATGTGTGCACGCGGGATGGCAGCCGCGTCATACTCGCGGAGCCCTTGCTTACCCCACCCGCATTGCCCACCCGCCATGCCTACCCGCGATGTCATCCCTCTCCGCCCTGCTGCCCCTGCCCCTCCCCTCAGCCCACTGTGTGCCCGCCCACCCTGCCCACACCCTTGCCCCCCGCTGCCCCTCCCTCCTCGCCTGCCAGGTGGGCGACAAGATTGAGAGCGCCAAGATCGTTTCTGGAGCGGAGAACCTGGTGCAGCCCAAGTGAAGCGGGACGAGGCGGTGATGAGGCGGCGGCAGGCCCGCCCAGCCGAGCACCGCGCGGCTCAGATGCGGCTGCTCCCTTGGGATGCGGCTGCGCAAGGCAGTGTCCAGCCAAGGCAAGATGGCATCTTATTATCAGCAGGGCTTTTGCCTGAGAAGATCTACCCAAGAGTGTTTGAGAGGGGAGCTGGGCGGGGCGGCGCCGCAAGCGAGCCACCCGCCCAGCGCACGCCCACCCCCGCCCGGATGCAGTGGGCGCTGCCGCCAGGTGGCACGTGCCCGCGGCCATTCATGCTGCGCACGCTGTGCGCACATTTTTGCCCCCCTGGAGTGAGCAAGGAGGCCCGCGCCCTTTGCCCCGCCCGGGGCCGGCGCTTATTTGACTCGCCGCAGCACTGCCTGACGACTGCATTTTGGCTACGGTTTTGCTTGTCCTTGCATGCTTTGGCTGCTGGCAGCGGCAAGCGGCAGCTGTACGCTGCTGTGAGAAGAAGAGATTGCTCTGAGCAAAGAAATCAATTCGACAAGGTGGTCTGAGGCGGAGAAACGGGGGGACACATGGCGTGGCGAGACCGGGGGAGGAAAGGATGACGTAGGATGAGCACATGTGTGAGCACCACTACTAGATTGACTTGGGAACGGCTTAATAGGGGCAGGCTGGCAGCGCGTGGGTCACTGGGGGCCGCATGCCGCATGAGTGCCGGCGCGGCGCGTGGAGACAGCAGGAACGAAGTTGGTAGGTAAGGTAGGGAGGCGGGGCGCGAAGGCAAAGCCCGCAACAGCAGCAGCATGGCTGGGGAATGTGTAGTGCGTGTGTGAGCTCTCGTGTGTACGTGAATAAGGAACGAGGGGGTAGCTGAAAGAGGTGTGCGGCAGCGGAGCTTGTGCTGCCTGCCAACGCGCCTGCGCCGGGGTGGGCAAGCGGGTCTGCCAGGCAGGAGGGGAACAAGGTAAGCAATGCAAGGGGTGGCGGCGAGACCATATTAGTGAAAAAGGGAGGAGTGGAGGTTTGGGGGGCTCAATCGGGGAGGCAAACGCTCGCTCATGCCTCCCACATAAAGTGGAGCTGGTTTACTGGCAGCAACGCCTTGGCGGAGGAAAGCGACACACGCGCACTCGGAAAACAGGCGGCACAGGCAGGGGCAGGTACGGGGTCGCCAAAAACTGCAGGGTTTGTTGTTGGTGGAGAGTTCTAGGGCTGGAAAAGGGCATGCGCCCTGGAAAAGTGCACACACCGGGCGCTGGCTGGACATGACACGAGGCCAGCGAGGGCGCGCGTTCGCAAGGGGGGCCGGTGGGGCGGGGGTGCATGCCGGGGGATGCACTCAGCCGCCAGGGCCGGTGGCATTGCCCACCCACGCCGTTGCCCCCGCGTAGAGCTGCATCGCCTGAAGCTGCAGGGCTGCTCCTGGCTTGATGTTGAGAAGTGGAGCGGGCAGGAGCGCCAGGCTGGCATTAAGCTCTGCTGACGCCTCCGCCATGCCTGGCACGCCGCTGGTCGCCAGCAAGCCTGAAATGCCTGCTGTGGTGTTTTCAAGGTACTGCGCCATGTAGTACCGCCGCCCGGCAGAGAAGTTGTTGGGGGAGTAGATGCCCTGGGCGGTGAACAGGGCTGCAGGGGGGGGGCAAGGGGGGGTGGGCGGGAGCGGTGAGGTGGGGTTGGGTGGGGAGGCGGCAAGCAGAGGATGGGGCAGCCCTGGGCTGCTGCCCTCCCATCGCCAGCCAGGCAAGCAAGTTGGGTCATGCGCCAGGCAGGTGTGATGGGCCTGAGAGATGGGCGAGCAAGCAGCCCACGGAGCCTCGCACATGCTCTGGCAGCCAGGCAGGCAGGCAGCCAAGGAAGCTCACGCCCTGGCAGCCAAGTCAACCTGAACCCTAGCATGGAGCCTCACACGCTCTGGCAGCCAGGCAGGCAGGCAGGCAGGCAGCGGGAGGCGCACCTGAGGTGAGGCCCGCCACCACCAGCGTTGCCACCCAGCCCACAAAGAAGCGGAGCATGAGCATCCAGTTGAAGCCGCGCCGCCCCTCCAGCAGGCCTGCAGGCAAGCGGGGGGCGCGGATGGAAAGCGGGCAGGCAGGCAGGTGGGTGAGCAGCGGGTGCACATGCAGTAAGCAGAATCCAGATGAGGTAAATGTGCGCCGTCCCTCCAACAGGCCTGCTGGCAGGCACAGGGTGGGTGGCCAGCCAAGCAGTGGGCGTGGGCGGGCAGGCACTGAAGCAGGAGGGCTCATCCCCGCCAGCCGGCCTCCGCAGCGGCCGCCAGGCAGCATTGAGCACTCCCCCTGGCAGGCTGCCTGCGTGTGGCGCAGCACTCACCGATGCCCGCCACCGCCCCCACCAGGCAGTGGGTGGTGGAGATGGGGAGTGCATAGCGCGAGCCGATGCACACAACTGCCGCCGCACTAATCTCAACGACAAATCCTGTTGGCAAGAGGGCGGGTGGGGAGGAGGGGGGCGGGGCGGTGGTGAGTATATGCATGCATGAGCAGGACGCGGCGGCAGTTTGTGTGCGGCATGCTGCGCTGGCGGTGGCCGCATTGCAAGCCACAGCATGGGGCCAGGATTAAATCCGCACAAGTGGCATGCCAATTCACGTGGATCATGCAACGTGGAACATATGGCTGCCAGGGAGAGGAGGCGGAGGGGGCAGGCCCTCTGGGCAGGTGACGCAGCACAGGCAGGCGCACAGGCCTCTAGGCAGCGGCGGCGGCAGCACACACCTCGCGAGTTGGTCAGCCGAGTCATCTTGACACCCAAGATGCGCTGCAGTGCCAAGAAGCGGGTGGGCAGAGGCGGCGAGCAGCGTCAGCGGTGGGGCCCGGTGTGTGTGAGCTCAGCATGCGAAACAGTAGGGTGCGGCGGGAGCTGGCACGGGGGACGCAAGCTGCTGCTGCTGCCACCTCAGCCGTTGCCCCACTTACCATGATTTTGTATCCATACGTGGATAACCCTGGGGGGGGTAAAGGGGGAAGGCAAGGGGGAAGGGAAGGGAAGTTGACTAGCAGCACAACCCAAGGGGAGCAGAGTGAACCAGGCCCGCAGTGGATTCCTCGTAAACCCGCCACAGCGCCCACAAGCACGCTTCCAGGTCGGCCCAAACCAGCCGCCAAGCCAGGGCGCAGCGCAGGGCCGCCCTCGGGCCCCCCCCCCTGACCACCTGCTTGCAGACACAGTGCTCAACCCCACTCAGAAAGCAGGAAGCAGACACCACTCACCCAGCACGATGCCGAGGCCTCCCACGGCCAGGATCCAGACGGGCACCACAGACGTCATCTCAACCGAACTGTTCCGCCACCTGCAGGGCCAGGGCAGCATTGGCAAAAATGGCAGGGGCAGGTGGGCGGCGAGTGCAATGGGCAGGCGGGATGCCCGGCTGGCAGGTGGGGTGGCTGTCGGGTGCGCGATCGGTTGGCGCAGCAAGCAAGCAACACGCGCCCCAGCTGTGCCCAGCTCAGGCAAGCCTGTTGAGCAACCGGCAGCGTCGATCAAGATTAACTCTTGTGTTGAAATGCTGCCGAGGCTCACACAAAGTAGATGGCGGCGTAAGGCCCGATCGAGTTGGCAACGTCGTTACTCCCGTGGGCAAAGGAGTTGGCCATGGCGGTGAAAACCTGCACGGCACGGGCCAGAAAAGGTTGGTTGCGTCGTTTTTTAACACAGCAGCTGGCTCTGCCCCTGGCCTGACCAACAAAGTTTGCTGCACCCTCGCCCTCAGTCACACCCAGCACTGCACCCGCCCCTCCCCTCCCCTTGCCGGCTCGGCCCCCCCACCTGCAGGTACTTGAACACGCCTGCAACAGGGAAAGAAGCCGGCGGGAAGCGGCAGCGTTGGTGCTAACTGTAGGTGGCGGAGGTGGGCGAGCCAGCGGGCAGAGCGCGCGGGCGTGCTCAAAGGCAGTGTGAGGCTGGGCAGGACCCGAGGTGGGAGTGTACTGGCGTGCACCGTGCCGCGCCCAGGAAGGCAGGCAGGCAGGCAGCTGCGCGGCGCTCACTCTCTGCCCGCCAGTCGAAGCGCTCCGAGTGGTAGTGAATGCTGCTGATCTTCTCGTCCGTGTCCACCACCTGCCGCAGCGCGGGGGCAGGGAGGCAGAGGGGGGGTGGGCCCACAGGGGGAGCAAGGGCGGGGCGGAAGGATTTGCGCCCACAGGGGGGAGAAGGGTGGGGACATTGAAGGGCCCCATAAACAGGCCAATGAAGGGGCTCATGCAGGGCAAGTGGGGAGATATCAGGTGGGGGCGCCAGGGCACCAGAAGGTGGTCGATGGGAGGCCAGCGGGCAGTGGTCCTGCTGCCCTGCACGGGCCACTTGCCCATCCCTACGTGCGCACACACGTGCACCCCGCATGCAAGCACAGCACAGCATGCACAGAACAGCACAGTGCGCCACAGCACGGCACACCACAACTCGACATGCGCAGCACAGCGTGCACGGCATAGCACAGCACAGCACAGCACATCACAGCACAGCGCGCACCTCGTGGATGTCAAAGTTGGCTCCGTGCGTGAGCACGCTCCACAGGCGCGACTCCCGGAACTGGTGAAGCACAAATGCAGCGCCCCTGCCGCCGCTGCTCCCGCCGCTCTGGCCGCCCTCCCGAGCAGGGCCGGCGCTGCCGCGCATGGAACCGCCAGTGCGCGCAGCCCCTCCCGCTGGCGCTGGCCCCCCTCCTGCTCCTGCTGCTCCTGCTGCTAATGATGCCGCTCTCTCGCCGGCCGCCGGCCCTGGTCCCCCAAACGACATGGCCCCTCCCATGCCGCCGCCCAGGCTGGCGCGGTTGCTGAGGCTGTCTGGGTCGGAGCCCTCCCCTGGGCTGCAGAAGCCAAAGGCAAGCGGGTCCTGCCCCCCCAGGATGTCGCTGATTAGGTCGTCGGCGCAGCCTGCCAAAGAGAAGGAGAAGAAAAAGGAGATTACAGCCCAAAGGCGTGGGTTAAGGTAGCCAACAGGAATCAAGCCAAAGGCACCAGTCCGCTACCACAGCCAGCCACAGAGGCGGGGAGGGGCAGGCGTGGGTGCATCTCATGGGCAGCGCGGGCAGGGGAGGTGGGCGGGCACAGCGGGGCAGTAGCGATGCCGGGCCGCCTCCCAATGGACGAGCAGAGCCAGGCAGGCAGGCAGGCAGGCAGGCAGGCGGTACATGCAGCAGGTGCGAGCGCCACTGGTGCACGCACCAAAACCTGCAACCTGCACCTGTCGCGGCCCACACAGACACCACTGCCGCTGCCCCCAGTCGACTCGGCTACGAGCGCAGCTACCAGGGGCCACAGCACACACAGCACACACAGCACGCCTTCCAGCTGCATGCCGCCGTGTCTCCAACCCTGCTACGAACGCTGCTTGGGGCCACCACACACACGCGCACACACCACACACACACACAGCGCACCTTCCAGCTGCATGCCGCCGTTCCTCTCCACGTCTGCCAGCGCCGCCTCCGCCGCCGCCCGCGCCGCCGCCGCCTCCTCCTCCCGCTTCAAGTCTTGGGCCACACGCTTGTGTATGAGCAGCCACTGGACGGCCACAGCGGCGATGGAGGAGCCCGCTCCTACGCATGCAGAGATCCAGGCGGCGGTGCCAATGGGGGTGTGGTCCCAGTGGAAGCGGGCGCCGCCTTGCTGGATGATGAAGATCGAAATCCTGCGGGCAGTGCCAGGCGGGCAGAGGGGACAGCAGGAAGCGCAGAGCAGGGGAACTTGAGGCTAGAACAGAAGGGGGCAACTGCCGCCGTGCTGGACACTGCAGACGGGAGTCAGACGGGGGTGCAGTACGTGCGTCAGGGCAGGCTCACGGCACGCCTGTGCCCGCTGCCCCTACACCCATTGGCCCAGCCACAACCCCTCGACCCCTCGCCGGCCTTTTTAAAGAAACAAAAAGGAAGGAAAGACCGGTTTCATGCACGCCTCGCTCACATGAAGAAGGTCAGGAAGACAAAGACTGGGAGTACGTAGTAGGCGCGGCGGTAGGCGTGGGGCGAGCGCAGCACGAGGGAGCGCAGCAGCATGAATATGCACAGCGCCAGCACCCCCGTCAGGATGGGGGAGAACACCCAGCTGAGCGCAATGGATGCCACGCCCTGCGGGGGGATGACGTGGCCGGAGGGAGGGACGGGAGCAAGTGAGCCGAGCGGTGCTCGACGACATGCAGCAAGGCGGGGGGGCGAGGCGAGCCACAGGCGTGCGGCGGGCGTGCATGGCAACCGCAGGAGCGCAGCAAATCCCACGGCGCACGCCCAGCGGCGCTCCACTTTTCCCTTTCCCCTTGGTTTTGTTTTCCCCACCACCCTGAACATGCAGCTCTGAAGGTGCCCAGCCCAGGCCAGCCCAGGCCAGGCCAGCCCCAGCAGCTCACCCCCAGGAAGGGGAAGGTGTCGGTGCGGTCGCTCCAGTGGACGGCGCCGGGCCCTGCCGCCACCATCGTCATGCCCACCACGGCACCCACAATCGAGTGGGTGGTGCTGACGGGGATCTCCCAGTAGGTGGCCAGGATCAGCCACACACCCGACGCCATCATCTGTGGAGGCACGCGGAGGGACAGGGAAGGGTGGGGTCAAGGTGAAGGGTACGCTGGAAGGGCATACGCGCAGACACCACGCTTACAACACACTCGTTTTTCTCTTTTTCCTGTCCATTTCTTCATCATGTATTTGTTGATATTTTCCCTTACCGAACATAACATGCCGTACGCCAGAACATCGGGCTTCTCCACAAACGCGCTGACGTCGGCAATCTGCTTGCTGATGGTGTCGGTGACTGCGGGCGGGCGGGTCAGGGCGGGCGGGTCGGGTCGTGTTCCTGAGAGTGCTTAGGGGCCGCCCAGAGGAGCGCGGCGGGGAAGGCACACAGGCACGCCAGCATGGCATTATGGCGGCAGGACTGCAGCACGCACTGCGGGAGCATTGGGCAATGGGGGGCCGAGCCGGGGCGGCAGCAGCAGTGCGGGCGGCTCACCCCCCGACCCCATCAGCACGGCGCCGCCAAACTCGCACACAGTGGCCACCGCGATGGCTTGCTTCACTGCAGGCAAGCAGTGGGGGGCAGGAGGCGGGCCCGGCTGCACGTCAGCGCAGCCACGGGTAGACCAGCGCCCAACGGAGCCGCTCCGGGTGCGGGCGGCGTGCACTGTGGGTGCACGCTGCGCTGCACCATCAGGCGCTGCCTAACAGAGCATGCACGCACTTGTCAGCGCGCCGGCGCCCACTGAAGTGCCAAAGCTGTTCGCGCAGTCGTTTGCTCCGATGCCTGCATGGGAAGCACGGGCGGGGCAGGGCACTCAATTTTTTCATGTTTTCCTTTTTAATGCGCGTTAATGATGATTGGCAGGGCGGTGAAGGGCAGCTCGATGCCACCGTGGTAACTGCAAGTGCGCATGCTTGCGCAGTCCCCTGCTCACCGAAGGCCACAAACACGGCCCCAACTGTCGCCACCACAAAGATCCACGTAATCTCTGCAGCAGCAGAAGCAGCAACGAAGCACGAGTGATCAAGCGCCCTGAACGGGCGCACGCGAGACCTGCACCGGCGGCTGGGCGGCGCCTGCGGGCGGAAGTCCACCCGGGGTGGGTGTCGCCGCCCGTGCGCTGCCGCCCCCTCCGCCCCCCGGCGCTACTGAGGAAGGCAAAATCGATCCTGCTGAGCAGCCCGGAGCTGGCCCAGCGCACGCAGCAAGGTTGGTGGCGGCAAAGCGCCCTGCACAACGCACTTCAAGCACCCACACTTGCCTGAGTATACCATGGCTGCACTGCCGCTGCCCAGCGATAGCCTCAGACACCGCGCATAGCCCCTGTCGCAGGTTTCGGCGGGGCTGTCGGCTGCCTCCTGCACCCTGGGCAACGGGTCAAGCAGCAATTGACACCTTCACGCTGAAAGCTGCAACCTTGCTGCCGGGCAGGGGCTGAGGAGGGAGGGACACTAGATGCTCTGCTGCCAGCAGTGCAAGAAGCTCGAGCTAGCTCAGGCCATCTGTCCAAATGGCCTCTCCAGCTTGCTCGTTAAGCCAGTTTCGATGTCAATCATCATTGCGCCATGCAAAGGCGGTCCTGCTTACAGGGCAGGCGGTTATGCACCGGTTTGGGCTGTTCGCAAGCTCCTGAACAGGCGCGCGATTTTGATATGGAGGTCTGGAAAGTGCTGCGCCTAGCTGGGGGCAGGTGCGTGCTCAGCTGACGGCGGGTGCTACAAGGCGGGGTGCTGTACGGCGCCACACAGCGCGGCAACACACAGCCGCCGTGCGGCGGGCCATGAACTGGGGTCGCAGCCCACCCATCCAGGGTGGCACCCGAGTGGTGATATGTTGCGAAATGAAACACCCATGGCGCCTCCCATTTCAAGCCAAACGTGGTGCCTGCCGGAGTGCTTGCGGGCAGGGACGGGAGCGCACCCTGTGGGCGACCAGGGGCGCCGCCTCACACCCTTAGCAAACGGTCTGCAGACCTGTTCTCACCCCGATGTGAGCTGTACCAGAAGCATGAAGGCAGTGCTAGAGGGACATATCAGCACGCACAATTGCCGCTTTTGGCTGGTGGCATCCACCCAGTGCGCTGCCCACAGCGCGCAGGGCGTGGCGGTGGCCTCTCCTGTCCTTGGGCGCTCCTGATTGTCCACGTGCTTCTCGAGATCTCAAACCGCCTTGCAGGTATCGACCCTGCATCCAGACGCTGCTGCAGCTATCCGCCAGCGGGCCCTGGCGCGCGTAACTGGCCTCCGCCATGAGCGGTTCGGAGGGCGGCGAGGGCCACTCGCCCGACATTCTGCACGCCGCTTCACTCAGTACCGGTGCGGCGCGGGCTGCGGGCGGGGGGCGGGAGTGCCTGGCGGTCAACCGGGCGTTGCCGCCAATCGCGCAGCCATCACCCGCGCCTTCACCCTCCTTCACGCCTCTTGACGCCCGTGCTCCCCATCCCTGCGCAGCCCTGCTGGTGGCACTCATGATTGTGTGGTCCACGCTGGGCCACCGGTTTGCCGCCTCCACGCGCTTTGCGGGCGAGGGCAGCGCCGCGTGCCTGCTCGGCCTGTTTGTTGGCGCGGTGCTGGTGGTGGCGCGCAAGCTCTTCCACCCAGAGGTGCTGCAGAGCATGCTGTCCTTTGACGCCGCCAACTTCTTTGTGTGAGTGGCAGACACAGCGGCAGGTGCAGATTGGCACTGAAGCAGAACCGCCCGTGCGTTTGGTGTAGCGGCTCCAGGGCGGGTAGTGCTGTGCGCCGTGTGGCACCAAGCGACCGCGTGCACAGCCAGACCAGTTTGTTTTATCACAAGCAGGGGCAAGGGAGGGGTGCAGGGGCAAGGGCCCCTGCTTGTGATAAAACAAATGCGGCAACAGGCGTAAGGTGCTGCATGCACTCTTGTGGGCAGGCCGCATGCCACGCATCAGTGCGCAGTTGCTCAATGGTCTGCGCTTGGTGCACGCCAGCTGCCCTGCACTTTGGGTGGGTGCACGCTCACTCTCACAACGCGCGCGCCTTCCGCCTGCAGGTTCTTCCTGCCGCCCATCATCTTTTATGCGGGGCTGTCGGTGAAGAAGAAGCACTTCTTCCGCAACTTCTTCACCATTGCTGGCTACGGCATTCTGGGCACCTACATGTGCTTTGCCTTCATCTCGCTGGGCCTCTACCTCTTCCTGCGCAACTACCTCACTTTCGGAGTGAGCACAGCCAGGCGGTGGTGACAGAGGGTGATGAGCACTGGAGTGTGGGGTTCGGCCGGCGGAGCAGATGTGCTGGGTGCTGGTCTATGTTGGGCCACCTGGTGCAGCTTGAACCATGCCTTCACCTGCCCACCCAGCGCGATTATCGCCAGCACCCAATAGGCGAGGCGGGCTGCGCCCTCTCCTCTGCCAGCGCCCCATCAGTCGTTCACCCACCCCTGCCCGCCTGTCCTCGCCTCGCAGGACTGCCTGGCACTGGGCTCCATCCTGGCGGCCACCGACTCGGTGGCGGCGCTGCAGGTCATCCAGCAGGAGCGCTTCCCACTGCTCTACTCCCTCGTGTTCGGGGAGGGCGTCATCAATGACGCCACCTCCATTGTCATTCTGAGCACCATAAAGGCAAGCCAGTAGCATGCGTAGGGGTGGCGGGAAGACCGGCATGAGTGGCTGTGTGAGCAGCACAGGCATGCTGCGTTGAGGGAGGCGGCGGGACAGACAGTCAGCATCCGAGGGGGCGGGGTGGTGAGGCCAGGAGTTGCAGCTGGCTGTTGCTCAACCCCTCGCGCCGGCACATCACTGGATCCCCCTGCCTGCCTGCTCTCCTCGTGCCCCCTCTGCAGAAGTTTGGGCTGGACAGCTCCGAGGACCTGACCCTGGGCCTGGTCTGCATCATGCTGCTGGACTTCCTCTACCTCTTCATTGCGTCAGCAATCCTGGGCATGGTGTTTGGCCTGGTCACCGCCTACTGCCTGCGCAACTTCCACTTCCACCATGTCTCACAGGTGGGCCTGTGGTAGGAGGTGGGGTGCACATGCGTGGGAACGCTGGATGATCGGGTGTATGATGGGTGCTGAAGCTTGCGCCAATCGTCACTACGGGCACGCACGAGGGCAGTGCTTTGCGTCAGAAAACGGCCCTGCCCACCATGCCTCACATGCCACGTGCTCTGGCCTGCTGTCTCTGGAGCGCTGCAGGAGGTGGCGCTGATTGGCATGACCGCTTACCTGGCCTACCTGGCGGGCGACGTGTTTGGGTTCAGCGGCATCCTGTCCCTCTTTGTCTGCGCCGTGGCCATTTCCCACTATGCCCTGCACAACATCTCAGGTGGGGGGGGGTTACTCACTTTCTTTAAACGGAACGCACGTGCACCACCTTGCCACCTGAGAGCACGTACTGCTGTGCTCCTGTGCGGTACTGCTGTCAGTCGGAAAGAGGATGCAGGATGCAGGGGGGGGGGGGGGGGATCTGCAGCCATGTGTGCGCATGCCCGGCTTTTGCATGCTGGTGCGCAAGACGTGAGCGAGCGCACCTGCTCCCTGCAGTTGAGTCGCGCACCACCACCATCTACGCCTTCCACACGCTCAGCTACATCTCAGAGGGCGTCATCTTTGTGTACTGCGGCCTGGATGCCTTGGACCCCCTCAAGTGGCAGGTGGGGAGCGGGGGGCGCTGACAGATGGGTTGGGGCAGGGGAGCCTGTGGGACCTGCCCGCCCAAGCCGGCCTGCCATCTGCAAGCAGGCTAGCAGGCTCGACTCCACACTGTCTTGCCTCTGGCATCCAGTCATCTGCGCTGCATCTTCACACCCTGAAATAACCCTGCCCACCCTGCTGTGCCCCTTGCAGAACACCAACAAGCGTGAGGTGGCCTGGATGTTCTGGATCCTGCTGCTACTCCTCATCTTCTCACGCGCCATCTTTGTCATCCCTGTCACGCTGGCCCACAACCGCTTCTCTGACAACAAGCTGAGCATGCGGGAGATGGGGACCATCTGGTGGGCGGGGCTCATGCGCGGCGCTGTGTCAGGTGGGCAAGCAAGAGGGGGAGCAGAAGGGTGCAGGGCCGATGCGGGGAGGGTGCTCAACCAAGGCCACACGCAGGAGGTCTGGTGTGGGCTGGTCTTTCAGTGCAAGGTGGATTCGTGCCATGCTGGGAGTGCTGCTGGCCTTGCTACGCTGGGTGCACAGCCTGACAAACACGGCTCCATAAGGAGTTGCTATCCCGCAGCTTCTCTCTCCGTTGGCCTCCCACCCTTCCAACCGCCTCCCTGCTGTGCCATGCTGCAGTGGCCCTGGTCTACTACTTCTTCGACCCCCACGGCATCACCGACGACCCACACCTCTCCACCGTCATCACCACCACCCTGGTGGTCGTCCTCATCTCCATCATCATCTTCGGGGCGGCCACCAAGCCGCTGCTCGCCTACCTCATGGGCGCCGACGACACCAGCAAGCGCCACGGTGGGTGGGCGTGAAAAGGGTGGGGTGGTGGCCTCAACTGGTGAGCTGCAGCTGCTGTGCACTGCAGGAGCGGCTGCCCGCTGTGCCTGCAACTGGCAGCGGCCCACCACCTGGACACATCGTGGGGGGGAGAAGTGTGTGCCTGCCGCTGCGGCTGTAGCTGCGGTTCCTGGCTGCCCGTCACATGCCTGTGTTCTCATTACATGTCTGCCGCAGGAGGGGTGGAGCTCAGCAAGGGCGGGGGACAGGAGTATGCACCGCTGTCGCTGGCCGACAACCCCGAGGGCGGCATCTACAGCGACGGTGAGGGCGGTGAGGCCGCGCAACCACTTCCTGCTTGGAGCACAGCCGGGCACTGTTCACACACATTGCCATGTGTTGCCAGCGGGGGTCTCATCTGCTGAATATCCCCAGAATTTCTGCCTGCCTGCCTGCAGACCCACACTGGAGCGATGCGCAGCAAGAGGCAGGGCGACCGCTGGGTGGGGCTGCCGGCCTGGCTGGCGATGCAGACGAGTTTGGGCCCCTGTCTGCCGCACCCGCCACCGCCCCCTTCCGCATGGGCAGCGGCGGCCTGGCTGAGGTGACCATCCACAGCGGAGCGCAGAGCCCGCTGGCAGATGCGGGCAAGGAGAAGCCGGGGGGGCTGGGGCGCCGGCCCTCCATCCAGCTCACTGTGGACAGCCGGGCGGCGGGCGCAGCGCCTGTTGCGGCGGGCCCGGCTGCTGCAGCGCAGCACCAGCAGCTGCGTACGGAGCGCTCGGAGAGCGCGGGGCAGGATTACGCGCCGGACAGCAAGGCAGTGATGGCGCGCATCAACCGCTGGTGGAAGAACTTTGACGAGGGTGTCATGCAGCCCCGCTTTGGTGGCCCCGGCGGCAGCCGCACCAACAGCTCAGCCAACTTGCAGGGGCTGGCGGGAGGCAGCGGGGGCGGCGGCACGCCGCTGCCAGTGGAGCATAGCAGGAAGAGCTTCTCTGTGCCCGTCTCGCGCCCCGGCGGGTGATGCTGCAGCACGGCGCAGCTGTGGTGCAGGGACAGCACCCGGCCATCTGCTCCTTCCTAGCCTTCTTCTTCTAGACTTTGCCTGCTTTCCTTGCTAGCAACCCTATCTTTGTTCTGAATTCACAATTCAAACTCTATTTGTTTCATTCATCTCTGTGCCTGTGGAAAAGAGAGCGAAGGGCATGCAGGCATCGACTTGGCAGCGGATTTGAGGGAGAGGCCAGTGCGTTTGGGGGCGACACGCCTGGGTACAGAGGCACGGCGGGCAGGGGGAGCAATGAGGGAACAATCGGGGGGTAGGGAGCCGCGGCAAGTGGCAATCAAAGCAGAACAAGCGAACAACGGGAGGGAGCAGCAGAAGCAGCATGGATCAGATGGATACAGGCACGTATTGGCGCAACGCAACGCCTCGGGAGGGCGAGCCCAGAGCATTGATTGGATTGGCGTTTGGCGGTTCAAGTGCAGAGGGCTGCATGCTGCACGCACTCAGTCCTCCTGCAGGCTCTTCACCACAAAGCCGCCAATGAAGAGGGCCGCAGCCGCGGTGCCGGAGCCGAGCGCCAGCGTGTACCTGCAGCGAACACGGAAAGAGGGAGGGCCAGCAGCAGGGGACGGTTGGGATGCGAGGTGCTGCACACGCACGCACGCAGCAGTAGCATGCAAGGGAGCACGCCGGGGGTTGCTGCATGTGTGGCATGCATGCATGTGGGCAAAGAAGAAGCGCAGTGCATTGCCGGGATGGCGGCCAACGCCTCGGTTCGGTTCGCAGTCGCAGGTGGGAGGCGGGCAGGGGGAGCGTGGGCACTCACGCCAGGACGCTCTCCAGCGCATTGTCCTGGGGGATGAAGACCAGGGCGGCAATGGCCGCCACAATGAACGGCAGCGAGGCTGCAGGCGGAGGTGGGAAGGGAATGACGGGACGATAATTTAGAGCAGGGACAGATGGGGATTTCAGAGCGGAAACGGGTGAAGGGAGACGGGCTGAGATGTACTCAGCACACGGATGGAAAGCAAGGGCCACGCCTGCTCGTGGCTAGCTGGCTGGATCGGCGGAGCAGCAGCAGCAACTGATGGCCGGCGCACGCGCTGCGCGCTGCCTGCCCTCCTCAGGCCCCCCGTTCTCGTGTCCCCTTGAGTCCCACGCCTCCTACTCGGGCCCGCCCACACACGCAGCCCCTGCACGACACCCCCAACCGCTCTGCCACACCCCTCACCCTGCTTCCCCCATGCACACACGCTCACACAGGGGTGCTTGTCAACGAGCAGCCCCCCTCACCCGAGCTGATCTTGCCGGGCTCTGCGGTCAGCAGATCCTCCGCCAGCGTGAGCAGCCCCAGGCGCTCCGCCGTGGACAGCAGGCCCAGCTTCTCAATCTTGCCCAGGCTCAGCCCCGCCTTTTCGGCGGCCGTCAGCAGGCCCGCCTTCTCCACAGTCGTCAGCAGCTTCTTCTTTTGGACCTGCGGGGAGGGCGGGGAGCCGGCAGGCGGGGAGGGTGGGAGGGAGCGGGGCGGGGCGGCCGGTAGAGCACGGAATTGGCGAGCAAAAGCAAAAGGAGGTGCTTGTGCTGCATGCAAGGAGCGTGCGCAAGAAAAGGTTGCATGGGCGCATTTGAATCTACCACAGCATGCCCCAGTTGTTGCACCACTCCTCCAGGCGGAGCATTGGAGGCCCGGAGACCCGCCTGCCCGCCCGCCGCGGCGGGAAGGCAAAGGCCCTGCTGGGCGCACCCGCTCAAAGATGTTGACTGCAGGCCGCTCGCGGTCCTCCAGGAAGAGGCCCACGCTGCCGATGCCTGCAATGAAGTGTAAATTAGTAAACGAGCAAGGAGGGGTCAAGGCGGCTGCTTGCTCAAAGTGGCAGCTTGGTGGGTAGTACCAGGAGCAGCGGGGCGCAGTGCGGCGGCAGCGGCGGCGGGCGGCAGCGGCGGCAGAGGCTTTGGCGTTTGTGATAGCTGCTACTGTCCGCGGAGCCGGCAATTCTGCCTAAGTTCTCTGTTTGCATGCCCGATCGCACGAGCATGAGTTTGGGAGGCAAGCGCACCCTTCTTCCACTCGTCGTCATAGCTGTTCACTTTCTTGACCGCCTGCACGGTCGTGTGGACCCTGGCACGAGGTGTGCGCGGGCCCTGAGCCAGAGAGGTGCCTGCCAGGGCGGCGCTGCTGGAGAAGGCGGTGGCCATGTCTTGCTTGCTGGGTTGTCCAGGCGGCTTGGCGACGCTGCAATGAACACTCGGTGAGTTGTAGCAGCAATGCCGTCGTTTGCAAGCAAAAACGCGACGGTTTGGCGAGGATAGATGCGCCTGCTGCCGCCTGCTGCCTGCTGCCTGCTGTGCTCGCTGACGCGATTGTGCCCACCCTCCTTTGTGGCAAAGCATTCAGATCTGTCTAAACATACGCCTGCATTGCTGATGCCGTTGACCTGCAGCCACTATGGCCCTTGTGGATCTGAAACACAGTGTTGTGCTTGGACGCAGTGCGCCGGCGCCTCCGCTCTGGCATCAAAGCCGATTGCAGCGGATGTGCTATCTTGGGTTGCTTGAGCAGCTCGCAGGCACCCACCATGTACCAAAGGAATTGTCAGCCGCACTATCGGAAAGAAGGTGCAGCTGCTGTGGAGGAACGCAGCTCGCATGGTTGGCGGTGGCATGCACAGCACGCAAGGAAGTGTCCCACTGTTTGCCCTCTCCCTTTTTCTTACCAGGCAGGGGGGTTGTGAGGCGTAAGGGCGAGCGGTGGCTCGGATCCATGCCCTTGTAAATTTGAAGGAGCCGGGGCCGGCGTATGGTCGCCAGGCGGCACCCCTGCCCGCCACAATGCGCGCCCCGCCCGCATCCCACCGCGCAACCGGTTGCTGTACACACCCCCGCGGCCCGGTGTGTGTGTGGAGCCCCCTGTGTGGCACTAAATTCAAGAAATCAGCAAGTGAACTGTAGGGCTACCAAAGAGGGATGGGGGAACCCAGCCCACCGTGCCGCTGCCAGCCAGTGCCCAGTGGGCCAAACCCCAGGTGCCTGCATGCCGGCAGTCCGGCCAGCCATGCTGGCACTTGCGCAGGCGTGAAGCTACCCAAACAGCGGAACTGCAGCCTTTTCCCTTCTGCCACTTCATTGCATGCTTGAAGAAGAGCAATGTACGAACTCACGCGGCAAAGCGCATCCAGCCTTAAGAGGGCGGGCGAATGTGGCGTCCGACTGCTTCAGAATGTAATTGATTCAGAATGGATGTGTGGCAGCGACCTGCTGCGGCGCCAGTGGGCGGGGAATCTTTGAGGTGCACTGCAAACTGGGGCAGCAGGACCAACATGATGGCGCCCATCAGCCCCTACATGGCCTTCTGAAGCTGTACAGGAGTTTTCACGGCATCAAACCTAAGCTGGGTTTGGAGATACCCGCCCCCACACCTGGGATGACGGAAGGTGGCCTTGGTGTCCACACACCCCGACGCCTGTCAGAAGTGGGCGGCTCTTCTTCTGAAGCACGGGCTGAGCAGACCAGGCATTCGGTTTGCCATTGCTTCACCTTAATTCATACCCCAGCCTGCATGGCAGGGCCAAACCCTGCAGCGCTGGGCGCGCGCTCACCTGGAGGCAGCGGGCTGAGAAGGCAGTGGCCGCGGCGGAGCCCAGCGGTGGCCTAGGCCAGGCACCACTTGCGGCGCACAGCCGCCTTTCCTTTCTCAGCAGCAAGACGTACTTTGAGCTATGTTTGCCGGCCTGTACAGAGATCGGCGAGCACCCGCAATTTTTTATTCTGTGAGCCTGCGCGGGTCACCAATTGCATAAACTTGCGAGCATTGTTGCACGCGAATTCTAACTACATGCATGTTCGTATCTTGTGTTCACGCTTTGGGATAAAAGAGAGAGTGAGAGGGACGGTACAGCCCGCACTCGGAGGCTTGCCACCCCCTGACGCACGCTGCTGTTGTCCATCCGCGCTCAGCCCCTCGGATCGGCCAATACAGGGCTGAGACGATGGGGAAGAAGAAGCAAGCTCTGGCGCTGGGCCAGAAGGAATGGCAGCGGTTCTGCAGCGAGCCCTGCGCCCTTGCAGCGCTGCTAGAGCAGGGACGGTGAGACTAGCGGCAGCGTGCAAGCGCCGCCCGCTTCGGTCTAGCTTTTAGCAACGCAGCTTCCGCCATGGCTTGAGTGCGGACTTTGCGCTCGGTTCCCTTGCAGGGGCACCTGCGTCGTGAAGGAGCTGGCGTCGGGACTCCAACCCGGCGGCTCGCTGCACAGCGGCCCAAGCTCTTTGAGGTGCGCGAGTGCTAGGAGCCCTACCCCTGCAAGGCTCCTTCGGGCCCCCACTTGCGCTTGCGCTTGCAGTCAGGCCGATGGCCACATACGACGTGCTGAACGGCACCCCGATAGCAGCATCCGGCCAGTGGTGTGGCCTGGCGGCGGCGGCGCCGCCGCGTCTTGCCCTTTGGTTGGGTTGCGTCCGCATCCCACGCTCACATTCCCGCCCTCCTTCGCATGCGTGCCTGCAGGCTACAAGTGCTTGCGCTGCTGGAGGCGCACGCGGCGGAGCTGTGTGGGGAAGCGCCCCAGGATGTGCTGCGCCTGCTGTTTGAGTGTGTGCGCGACCGCACCGTCAATCCGGCGGACGGGCCAGAGGGCGTGGCGCGGGTGCAGCTGGCCTCGCTGCACGCGCTCACCACGCTCTTGATCAAGCTTGAGATGCAGCAGCGCGACGCGGTGCGTGGGCAGGGTGGGATGGCGTGCAGCTGCTGGCAGTCGGGAGGCGGTGCGAGGCGAATGCGGGCGTGGTGAAGCGACACTTGGCACAACCGACCCGTCATACTTGGCGGGTAAATTCAAATCCGTCCCCCCTCCCTTGATCGTGTCGTAATGTATGCATGTCTGTGCACCCTGCCTGCTTCCCTCCTGCAACCATGCACCCCTTGCAGCGCCTGGTCAAGGTCCACGTGGAGAGCCTGTTCAAACTGATGGAACGCAGCGGCCCGCACGCCGATGCCTCGCCGCAGCTGTGCCACGCCGCGGCCACCTGCCTGCGGTGCGTGCCGTCGGCGCGCTGCCCTGGCGGGAGGCAGCTCTGCCGCTGGGCTTGCTGGCATTGTGGCATTGACACGCGGGGCTTGCTGGCTCAGTCAGCAGCGTGCAGTGCAGCGGGCAATGGCGGGGCATCCAGGAGCCTACGAGCACACATGTCTACACTTCCGATATCATGGCAGCCTGCCCACCCGTCGTTGCCGTACTGCTGCTGCTGCTGCTGTTGCCGCTGCAGGCGCATGGAGGAGGCCGCGCCCACGCTGCTGCTGGCAGGCAGCAAGCAGCTGTTAGAATTGGCGAGGCAGGAGGCGAGCGGGGCGGCAGAGGCATACGTCGTGCTGGCAGCACGCGTGCTGTCGCACGGCGCGCAGCGCTGCTTGGACCAGAAGTCGGGCCAGAGCGAGGAGGGCAGCGGGCACGGGGAGCAGCAGGGGCAGCGGCAGGGCGAGGAGGAGGGGGAAGGGGAGGAGCGCGGCCGCGCCCCGTCCCTGCTCTCGTCGATCGATCTGGGCGCCCTGTCGCTAGGCGCCGGCGCCAGTGAGCTCAGCCATGCGCCCTCCCGGGTCATCTCCCCCGTCGGCACCCTGGATGCCGCCGCCCTGGCTGCAGGCGCCACAGGCTTTGCCTCTGGCCGCACCGGTGAGCTCAGCATTAACCAGCCTTGCCCAGCCCAGCCCGTGTGTGCTCAGCTTCACGAGCAAAAGCGCACTGCCCGGCAGCGCCCTGCGTTGCCTCAAGCCCTGCTGCACATGCGCACGCTTTACTGCTGTACCCGCTGTGCTACGTTGAAGCAGGACAGTGCAGTGCTTTGACGTTGCAACTCCTGCCCGCCCTGCCGCCCCCCTGCAGCTGCCTCCTCCGAGGACCTCAGCAGCCCCAAGGACGCGCCCGGGAGCCCGCGCGGCGTGGGCTCCGTGCAGGGCACCGTGTCAACCTCTGACGAGGGCACGCGCACGCTGTACGCGGCAGTACAGCGCGGCTCGCCTGCTGCGGCAGCGTACTTTGTGCCGCACGGCCTGCCCATCACTTCGAGCGAGGTGCGCCGCTGCTGCTGCCGACGCCGCTGCTGCTTCCACCGCGGCTGCTGCTGCTGCTGCTGCGCCAGCAGAGCTGAGCGTGCTTAGCCTCCTGCCAGGGATATCGACAGGAACCCGCGCACGGCATGTGCGCTGCTCCTGCACGTCACAACCCACCGCTCGTGAACCCTCCCCCCGCCCCTCCCGTGCCCCCGCAGATCAGCGGCAGCGTGCAACTGGACAGCACCGCGCCCCAGCCGCTGCTGCCGGCGTCGGGCCCCGGCCTCCGGCACTACCGCGTGCCCCAGCACCTGCACTGGCCCGATGCGCTGGCCCACGCTGCGCTGTGCGTGTACGTCACGCCGGAAGCACAGCAGGCAAGTCGTGGGCAGGGCTGGCCCCCTGGGGCAGCCGGGACGCGCATAGGCTTGGGCAGGGGCAGGGCTGGCACCACTTGGGGTGATGCACCTAGTGCATGACTGTGCCTGGTGTGTCCTCGCTGGCAGGCTCCCACACCTCCCTCCTTACACGCCGCCCTGCCTCACCACCCCCGCCCTGCCCCCGCCCTGCCCTGCTCGTGTTCCGCTCTCTGCAGGACGTACAGCAGACGTGCCTGGAGCTTCTGGCGGCGATGCCCAAGCTGACGGTGGAGGGGGTTGCCTGCCTCACCTCCTCCCTGCCGCCCATCATGCGGCTGGCGGACCTGCCGCCGGAGCGGCTGCAAGAAGCGCTGGACGCGCTGCTGCACAGCGGGCGCACCGTCATGCTGCAGGTGTGTTCCAAGCGCGGGGGCAAGGGGGGTGGGGAGGGGAAGCAGGTGGGGCGGGGGTGTGCGCGTCACAGCGGGCGCACCGTCATGCTGCAGTCACGTGCACCCAAGCTCCTAGCACCTGGGTGCACGCGTTTGCCAGCCTCCCCGCCTACTTGCATTGGGGCGAGCAAGCGAGCAGGGCTTGGTGCCCGTACGTGTGCACCCTTGCCGCCATGGTGCCCACCCACCGCCCCTCCTCTGGGCAACTGCTCACCTCACCGCCGTGCATCTGCCACCTCATTTTGTTCATTCTTCGCAGGCGGTGCTCAAGCTGTACGCCACCGTCCCCTCAGAGGGCTTCTCTGAGTGGCAGCGCCGGCTGATCGACACGGTGCTCCTCATGGTGCGAGCGTCGGTGCCTGCTGCCCTCCCTCTGAAGCTCCTGTTTCTTTGCTTGGCCACGCTCTATGCGCGTGCCTGCCTGCAGCGCACACCCCGTCCCTGCATCCTGGTTTTGCCTGCCTGCAGCGCAAACCCTTACTCTTCACCTTGGTGTGCTTTCCTGAGGCAGGGACAATATACCCCCGCCCCCGCCTCTGCTTTCCGCCTCTGCCCGCCCGCCGTGCCAACCTCCCACCCCACCGCCCCTTTTACCTCACGCCGCCTGCACCTGCAGGTGAATGGCCCCCACCCACCCGAGCACCGCGTGATTGCCGTCACCTGGGCGCTGGTGCAGCACCACGCGCAGATGCACGGCCGGCGGCCCAGCCTGTTTGCCGGCACCTGGCGCCAGCTCTTGCCCCGCTCGGACGACCCACCCCAGCTGCTGTCCCTCAAAATCAAGGCTCTGTCGGCCTGCCTGGCGGGTGAGTGTGGGATTCTGCCTGCCTGCACGCCCCTGCCCGCCTGGCGTTGTGCGGCAAGAAGGGTGGCGGTCTGTCTTGGATCCTGTTCTGCTGGGCAGACTGTTTGAGAACGTCATCTGTGCCCGCAAGCCTTTGTGGCTTGCCTGTCACCAGCGCGCCAGCACTTGCAGGCTTGTATCTCGCCTATCGCATCCACACACTGCAGCACCCCTTCCCAACCACGCGCACTTGCTGGGCTGGCCGGCCACAGCGCCACTTGCCCCTGCCTGGCCTGCCCGCAGCGCCCCTGCCCATCGGCCCGGCCCTGCCGCTCCTCCCCTTGTGCAGTGGGCATTGGGCACGCCGAGGAGATCTGCCCCATGGTGTTTGCATGGGACGGCTTCTGGCAGAAGCAGCCAACGGACCAGCAGCAGCGGCTGGCGACGTATGCGCTGCGCATGCTGGGCAGCGCGGTGACCAGCTACGCCGCTGCGCCCGCTGCGGTCGTGGAGACGGCGCGGCAGCCGGCCATGGCGGCGGCGACCGCCGCCGGTGGCCAGCCGGCCACCCGCAAGCCCGCCTCACCGCACTATGTCAAGGCGTGCCTGGTGTCGTCCTGCCTGCAACTGCTGGCCACGCGGCCGCAGTATGTGCCCGCAATCGAGGCCTTCCTCGCCCACTGCGGCGGCTCCTCGCCCGAGCTCCAGCACGCGCTGCTCAACGCGATCGATGCCCTCTTCTCAGCGGCAGCCTCCGGCACGTTTGCATGCCTCGCGCCCCCCCGCCGCGCCGGCCTGCCCGTCAGCGGCAAGCAGCGCAGCCGCCTGTTCAGCAGCAGCAGCGGCGGCGGCGACGGCAGCTCCCCCCTGAATGCCGGCGCCGCCGGCAGCCCCGGCGACGGTGACGGCAGCCCTGGCAAGCAGGGCCTGACGGGCATGCTTGCCCGCATGAAGCGCAGCGTGTCAAAGAAGGTTGGCTCCTCCAAAACCTCCTCCCCCGCCTCCTCCCCAGAGGTTGGGAGCCTCCAGGCGGCAGCAGAGTGCGGCATGGCGGAGGGGCCCGCCCACGGCGCGCTGCCCCCCATTGCTGAGGTGGCGCTGCACATGGCGGCGCCCCAGCCGCCCGCCAGCCTGGCGTCCTGGGAGGGCACCGAGGCATGGCTGTGGGACTCTCGCACCTGGGCCACCCTCAGGTGTGTGTGTGGGCATGAGGCGCGTGCAGCTCCAGCTTGCCTGTGGGTGTGCAGGATGCCGAGAGGGGTGGTTCGATGCCATTAGTGCGCTGGGAGGGAAGCCAGCCGCGTGCCCGCCTGCATCCTGCGTGCCTGGCCATTTCCCAGCCAGGACCCTCGCTTGTCTGCCCCCCTGCTGTGCCCTGCTGTGCCCTGCTGCTGTGTCTGCGCCTCACCCCCGCCCTCTCCCCCCGCGCCTGCCCCTGCCCCCACCCCACCCGCCTGCCCGCCCGCCCGCACGCCTTTGCTCCTCCTGCAGTACCAACCTGCTGGCGCACGACCCCATGCTGTGCCGCCCCGTGCTGCTGCGCCTGGCGCAGAGTGGTACCGGCGTTCTGCCCATGGGTGCGCTGCGCCTGCTGGCAGCCTTCTCGAGGTGAGGGCCGGGCTGGGCTGGGTGCGTGGGCAGCCGTGGCTGGGCGGGTGGGAACGTGTGTGCAATGTGCAGGTTGCGCAAGGGCGGGCCGGCAAGCGGTCTGGCAGCGGGCGGGTGCTGTCTCATAACAAGCACGCAATCACGGCGGCTGATTACAGCGCTCACAGCGCCGCTCCCACTCTTCCCGCCCACTGCCTGCAGCCAGTACCAGGGCGAGCTCCCCGGCCACGTGCTGCCAGCCAAGGAGGCGGGCAGCGCTGTGCTTGCCATCTGCCAGGCGGCAGCCATGACCCACCTCCTCATCGGCCCCGCCGGCAGTCGGGGGCGCGGGCACGCGCGCGGCGGCGGCGGCGGCGGCGAGGGCAGCGCCCACGGCGGCAGCGTGCACAGCGCCAGCCCCGGCCACGACTCTGACAGCATTGTGCAGGGTGGCGCCGCCGCACCTCAATGGACGCTGCAGCAGGAGGAGATTGCGGCTGCCATGCAGGCCGTGCTGTCGGCCCTCACCTCGCACTTCCCAGTGGACAGCGTGAGTGGCTGCTGCGCCTGCTGTGCCCGCTGCGCCTGCTGCACATGCTGTGCTCGCTGCGCCTGCTGTGCGTGCGTGCCGTGCCGCCAGCCTTCTCTCTCCACATCACCGTGGACAGCGCTGCCGCTGCTGCCACTGCTGCTGTGGGTGCCTGCTTGCATGCTGCAGCTGGTGCCTGCCCCTGCACACAAGCACCCACGTGCTTTGGCCTGTCACCCCACCCCACCCTTCCTACCAATGCACGAAATATTTGTGTGTGCAGGTTCGCCGCCGGGCCCAGAGCTTCCTTGACCTTCTGGCCAACCCATCTGCCTGGGACCTGCGAGTGCGCATGGGCACCATGGCCAAGGTGAGCTGACGTGGCGCCACGCTGGCGGCGCGCTGAGCTGGCACCATATCTTTGCCAGCTGTCGGGGAGCCCATTGTTAGCCGGGGTTTGGCAGCATGTGTGATGCAGCCAGGTGGCAGTCGCTGGCAGGGCGGGGTGGGAGGGCGCGGCCGCTGCCTGTGCGTTTGGCTGCAGGCGTGCGGCGAGCAGGCGAGAGCCGACTCAACGGTGCCTGCCTGCCCTGCTGAGTGGCTGGCACCTTGCCTGTCCAACATCCTGACTCTGCCGCACACCCTGGCCCCCCTCCGCCCCAGCCCCCACCCCCCACGCTCCACACACACTCGCAGACACGGCTCCTGCCCGCCTGCCTGCCTGCCCTGCAGATGCTGGGCGGCTACTTCTCAGACGCCGTGAGCGCCGCAAACTACCTGTAAAAAGTGGCGTGGCTCGGCGATTGCAGCAAGGCCAGCCCACCTCACCGTCCCAAGCACCGCTACCACCAAGCTCTCCCCCTCAGTACCCTCTCCAGCCCGCACGAGTGCTGCCGCCTTCGCCGCGCTCCTAGGTGGACCAGCCCCTGCGGGGTCTCGTATGTCGCCGGCAACCAAGCCTGCCGGCCGCCCAAGCCTGCCGGCTCGTCTCCCCCTGCATACCTCCCATGCCAGCTAAGGACAGCTCAAGCCTGGCTGCTAGGCCTTGTTTTCATGCGCGCGCGCGGCGTCGTGGGCACCTCGGTGCTCCCACCGTGCCCCGGCTCCGAGCAGCAGCCGTGCAGGCTGACACGCCTCCTCCTCTCCTGAATCCCTGTCCTCCCTACAACTGTGGCCGTACCGCCTGCCCCCCCAAGCTACTTCCTTGTCTGCGACCGTACTAGCTTTTCGCCGCACCATTCTTTTACCCGCCCCCTCCCCCCGCCGCCGCCGCCTGGTTGGCTGTTTTGGGGTGCCCAGCACCGGCAACCCTCAGCCGGCAGCAGCCCCCGCTTCCCCCCCACTTCTCCCCCATACAAGCATGCTGCCCTTTTCTCCATACCAGTTTGCCTCTGGGCCTAGGCCGCGCCCCCGTTGCGACGCGCCCGCTGCACGCCGCCACACGCGCGTGTTGTGGACGGGGCGGCGGCAGAGCGCCCCCATTCCCTTCCGCCCCGCCGACGTTTGGTCCTCACCTGGCCTCCTCAGTTTTCCAAGTGAGTGAGCGAGCGCACATGGTGACCAGCGGCCTGGCTGTCATCCCACCTTCCGCCCATCCCCCTTTAGAAGAGAGAGCCCCACAGTCTGGTGGCAGCTAGTGTTCCCTATCCCCAAAGTCTCCTTGCACCCATTGCTAGCACCCCTGCGTACAATGTTTTTTTGTTTGCCTCCCTCCATGCCCCTAATCCCCCGCGGGCGCCGCTGCTGGCTGGGGCCCCAAGCTGACAATAACGCATGGCACCGCCCGCTTGCCAGCCCGCACCAACGCACAATCACTTGAGCACCCCCTCCCTGCAATTCGGCTCGCTTGCACACATTTGTGTGGCAGGAACTGCTCTCTCCAACACGTCTGGGTTCCCGCCTGAGTTGCCTCCCCCCCACGCACCCACCCATCCCACCGCTGATGTGTTTGGGCAAGCCACGCTGATTTGGCGCGCGTGCCTGCCTACACACATTATGCATCCATATCCGAGTATCAGGAGGGGCCGGCCACCTGCGCCGTCTGCCCCGCCGCTGTGTCACTCCCCCCTGCTTTTTCAGTACTCTTCCTTCCCAGTACTTTCCTCCTACCCTCCTGCCGAGCGTTTGCCCCCCCCCACACCCCAAGTGCTCTGCTGCTTTCATTCCTCCACTCGTGCCGCAGCTTCGCTGCCAAGTCTATGCAAGTCTCTCCCAACCCAACCAGCAGACTTTTACACACACTGGCACAGGCACAGGCAGGGCCAGTGAATGAAGGGGAAGAGTGGGGAGCACCAGCGCCAGTGGGTAGAGGGGCGGACTTAGGGACCTGATGTTGAGGGTAGTGAGACTCTGCTGACTTACAGAGCCAGATGCTGAGCGGCGTAACTGCGGTACGCCCGCCTGAAAAAGTGCGCGTGGGAGCTTTCATTGGCTGTTTCGTCCCGTCTTTGTCGTGCAATGGCCTTACCACGTGCCTTACATGCTGAGGCCATAACACCGAGGAAAAGAGATGCGATGCGCTGGCCAGAATGAGGGGAGGGGACAGCAAAAGAGCGGGCGCAGAAATGAAAGAGGAAAAGAGGTACAGCTTGGCGCAGGGCAGTCTTCAGCTGGCCGGTAGGAAGCCAGCCGCTGCGTCGCCCCGCTACAATACAATACAGTACAGTACAGCCGCAGCCGGGCAGGGCGCACGTGCCTGCTTGCCGCCGCATTGCGGCACATTCTATTTGCTGGCTTGCACCGGGAGCCGTACCCGCATGCCAGCGCGAGGGTGGGCTCTGCAAAGACCCTGCCCGGCACGGTTTCCCTGGCACGGCTGCCTCTTGATTTGTGCAGGCATGGAAGGCGCTGTTGCAGGCCGCCAGCACCTCACACCATTCGCGATGAAGCAGCAGCCCCGTCTGAGGGGGTCACTCGTACTTCTGGATGTCCCACACGCTCATGGGGCCCGGCGGTACAGAGGGGTCCAGTACCGCGGTCACGGCAGCCTTGGCCACAGCCTCAACGCTGTAGGCAGGAAAGCAGAGGGGACCGATCCAGGGGGAGGAAAGGATGTGGACAGAAAGACATGTCAAGACACGGCTGAGGGACTGAGTACAGCTGTCACAGCTGCCTTGGCCGCCGCCCTAGGAGACAGGGCAAAGAAGAGCCCGCTTCAGGGGCGGCAGGAAGCCGGCTCCAATGCTGGTGGGGATGTTGGCCCGCCCGCAAGCCCTGCCTGGCACGCTGTGCTCGGGGCAGGGCAGCCCCAGAGGGACAAAGGCGTGTCTGCCAAGATGTACTTCAGAACCTGGCAAACATGTACCTCGGTACCTCGGGCAGCGCTCACCTGACTGGGGGCACAAAGCCGGCCCCGATGATGGGGATGTTGGCCAGGCTCTTGGTGGGCAGCAGGCTCAGCGCCTGCGGGGGGCAAGCACAGCGGTGTTGTCGGTTCAAGAGGCAGCTGTGAGGCAGCTGTTCGGCAGCCGTGAGGCGGGCCCAGCACCCATGGGGTGCACGCAGCGTGGCATGGCAGGGAGGGGGCATGAAGCTGCTCAGGGACGCGCCCAGGCGCTGTAAACTTATCATCCCTCTCTTGTCATCCTCCTGCTGCTCCTCGAGGCCCCCCCTCGGCCCCCGCCCCGTGCCCCTGATCTCCCCTCTGCCAGGGGCAGCCCCACTCACAGCCTTGAGGGGTGCGCCCACCCAGCCCAGGTGAATGTTGCCGCTGCCCACGGCTCGGGTACCGTAGATGAAGCTGGGGCGCAGGGCCACGCCGCCTGCAGGTGGGCGGCAGGAGGCCCGCAGGCTCAAGTACTTGGCATACACATGTCTTGCAGTTGAGGGCCGACCACACCCTCTTATAACAGTATGCCTAAGTATGCCTAAGTTGGCGCACGTGCCGGCGGCTTAGGCATACTGTTATAAGTGCTCGCCAAGGGCGGGCAGCGGGAGCAGCGGCAGCGGGGCGGGGCTGAGGATCACTCGGCGTGCCGCACTGCAAAGCGCCCGTGCTGTGCACACGCGCGGGCAGGCGTGCACCCTGGCACTGGCTCGCCCCGTGCCCTGCCGCGCGCACACCCACCAGTCCGCCTGCCTACCCTAGCTGTACTTTTCACCACTCTCGACCGACAGGCAGCAAGCCACAGCCCGCCCAGCCAGCCCCGCCAGGCCCAGCCAGGGCCCACCGTAGCTAGCTTAGTCGCAAACTTCTGCTGCAGCCCCCACCTGTGGGGTAGACCTGGCGCATGTGTGCCTCCGCATCCCGCTTCCCCAGGAAGTAGCCCCTCAGCATGAAGTCCTGGGCGTGCCAGCCCCCCGGGAACTTGAAATCATGCACTGCAACATGTGGCGCAGAGAGTGGGGGGCGGGGCGGCAGGTGGGGGCGCTGGGGTGGGGCAGGCCGGGGGCCGGGCGGGGCGCACAGTAGAGGCAGGGGGTGGACAGGCGGGAGGGCGGTGCAGCTTGACCCGAAGAACGCAGGAGCGCCCGAATCTTGACCCTTTTAATCCATGCAAGGCGGCGGCAAAGCAGCAGCAGCAGCAGCAGCACCAGCAGCAGTGGTGGCAGCAGCAGCTGCGGCAGCAGCAGCGGCAGCAAGAGAAGGGATGGGCGGGGCCTGGGGGGCAAACGCTACCCTGGACACCACGAGCCCCTGGCACAGCCCGCCCCTGGCCTGCCCACCTGAGATGAACGCAAAGCGTGGCACCCCTGCCGCCGCTGCCGCGTCCATGACCCGCATGTTGCTCTCACCGCAGATCTGCAACCCAAGCACGGGAGGGCGGGCAAGTGACAGGGTGGCAGGCGGGTCGGTCAGCAGGCAGACGTGCAGCCAACCTGGGGGGGGGGGGGGGGGGGGGGGGGGGGGGGGGGGGCACAGAGCCACAGCCCAACAAACCAGAGGCACCCTGTACTACAAGACATAGTATGTTGTAGCTCGGCAACTCTGCCTGAGCTCGCCTTGTACATGAGCACGGCGGCATATGGCCTGGCTTCACCTTGTACATGAGGTCATTAGAGCCAAAGGTGCCCATGGTTGACACAACGCCAGAGGCACCCTTGAGCACGTCACGCCACGCCTGCTGCGGGTCCAGCGCATCGCCCTGCGGCAGGCAATGTTGTTGGGTGGGGAGTGGACTTCGACAAGTTCAGAGCAGAACAGAGCGGGAGTACCGCTCGGGGGCACAGTACCGTAATGGCAATTGCAGGTGTGAGCAGCAGCAAGGGCAATGAGCTCAGAGCAGCAGCACCAGCAGCAGCAGGGGCAGCAGCAGGAGGAGCACCAACAGGGGCAGGAGGAGGAGGAGGAGGAGGAGCAGCAGCAGCAGCAGCAGCAGCGGTGGCATCCGGGGCGCAGTGTCCACCACCTCCCAGCACCCACTTGCATCCCAGCCCACCCATCCACCTCCACCCGCCCCTCCCCACCTGTATCCACTCCACTTGATCCAGCCAGTCCCCTCTCAGGTTGCGGGGCCGCCCCGAGCGGTTGACCGACACGACGGCTGCCCCCATGGCCAGCCCCTGTTGGCACACACGGCTGCCCACGTAGCCGTTGCCTCCAAACACAACCAGCCTGGGCATGAAAGTGTGGTAGTCTCCTAGGTCTGTGGCTGAAGAGGCAGAAGCGGTGGAGTCGCTGGCAGCGGAGGCGCCGGCAGCGGCGGCGGCGCTGCTGCCCATGGCGGCGCCTGCAGCTGCCACACCCGCAGCCTCTGCGGCATCGGGGGTTGCCTTGGAGGTCGACGTGGCGCCGTCTGCTGGTGCCGAGGCGAAGCCGCGCGCCCACAGCCTGCAGGCGAAAGGAGGTCGGTCTCACTTGTGCCGATACCGGTAAACCGTTCGGCTTCGATATTGCAACAATGTCTTACTTTGGAAGCGATCCAAGAGCGGCTGCGGCGCTGGGAACTGCCCGCAGGGCCCCGGCGAGCCCTGTAGAAGCCAGCATCCACACGAAGGCAGCTGTAACCCTTTGGAACAGATCTGCAAACTGAGTGGATGCGATCAGTGCAGCCGGCAGCGCGAAAGAGCCCTGCTAGTGCACGTTCCCACCCCCAGCGTACGCAGCAGCACCGCTGCCGCCACTGCTGGCAGCTGGCTCGCTCCTTCATCTTCCTTGCATTTAATACATATAAGCATATTCAAACAATGGTTTGAATTGTTATGGCCTGGTGTATCACAACCATGAGTATGTATCACGCTCACACCCCAAGAGTGGCGGCGGCATTGGGTCCGGCAGCCGACACCACGGCCGTCGCCCGCCGCCCGCGCCCCTGCTGCCGGCGCAGCGCTGCCGGGCGCCGCATGCGCAGATACAGCGCGGCCACGGCGAGCATCAGGCAGGCGGCGTACAGGCAGTCCAGCACGATGATCCAAGTGGTGAGGCGGGAGGAGTCGATGCCAAAAGTGGAGAGGACCGCCAGGCCCCGCACGTCTGCCACCGCAGTGTATCCCTCCACCTGCATCAGTTACAGCGTAGGCAGGAAGAGAACGCGTGAAGATAAGGGGGTGCAAGGCAGGCAGATCAGCGTTTGAGGCGCGGACTGGGCATGGCGGTGTGAGCGGCACTAATGCATGCCTACCGGGTGAAGGGGCAGAGGGCGGCGAAGGGAGGCGAATCCTGCCTTCCCCACTGAGCATCCTCCCCTGCACCCACCTCCTGCTGCACCCATGTGCCTCCCCCGCTCCCCCGCACCAGCTGGTGAGCGGGCCCCTCCGCCCCGAGCCAGCACCTGCCCAGCAGCTGCCTAGCAGCTGCCCCGTGCTCACCGCAATCTCCATGTGCAGTCCTGCCACTTCATTGGTGGTGAGGATGTCGTAGGCATAGAAGAAGATGGAGAGGTAGTGCAGCCAGGAGATCCAGTCCGGGATGGAGTCCACGCTGCGCCAGCAAGGCGTGACGTGGCAGGGGGGCCCGGGTGAGGTGGCAGGGTGTGCGTGAGGAATGACAGGGCAGGGCGGAGCAGGAGAGAGGCAAATGCCAGATGGAGCACGGCAGCGGGCATGCCAGGTGCGGGGCCGGCACCGGCGAGACCTGTGACAGTTCATGTGCCGGGCTGTGCTCTGCTGTGCCACGCTGTGCTGGGTGTGCTAGGACTCACTTGACCAGGAAGCCCCCCACCAGCAGGGAGAGGAGGAAGATGAAGGTGAGCAGCAGGCCGGCCTGGCCCGCGGTGCTGCAGGCTGCACAACACAGGCAGAAGGAGGGAGGGAAGGCACCGGGGTGAAGGGATGTCGGTCGATCTGGGAGCTGCTGCACACCCCACCCCTCGATTTGGATAGCGGCTAATGCCATAAATATGGCGAAAGCTTGAGACCTCTACCCTATTGCTCTGATCCCCGCCACCCGAGCCCAATTGACGGCAGCAGGCCCTCACCGGCTGCCACCGCCAGCGACAGCGCCGCCACGGTGACCGCAAAGGTTGCCACTGTGAAGAGGAAGAGGGCCACGTGGCTGGCACCCGTCTGCAGCCCCATCTGCATAACACAGAAGTGCGCGGGGAATGGGAATCTCAGTCGAGCAGATGCGGGAGCAGGGTTTGGTGTGCAGCCGCTGGCAGACTGCGCTTGAAAGCCCGCCTCCCAGCGCAGGGCACTCTGTGGACACCAGCAGCCCAATTCTGGGCACCACGCAGCAAAAGGGCAGCTTGGTGGCGCCATGAAAGGGCTTCACCGGACAGAAGCTGGCATAAAGGTAAACGGCTAGGCTAGGGCGCACCATGTAGTAGAAGGGTATGCTGTAGAGGAAGACGGGGATGACGCGCAGCAGCAGGCCGTCCAGCACGGCCTTGGCAACCAGGTACGTCCAGGGGCGGCAGTAGCCGCCTGCGTTTGGGGGGCGGGCGGGGGCAAAGGGTGGGGTGGAGAGCGGGCGAAGTACTACACAGCAAACTGAGATGTAATGGAGCGCATGTGTGCAGCCACCTTTGGTGGCATCACACCCACCACCTCGCTCACCCACATGCCTGCATGGCACGTGGGCGCGCCAGGCGGGCGGGCGGGTGCAGGCGTTTTCGGTTGGCAAGAGCGCCTTCTGCACCCACCAGCTCTGGCCAGCACACCCCCACCGTGACCAGCCTTTGGGGTACTGACTGCTCAATTGAGGCAGCAAGCACCCAAACAGAGCTGTGCTGACCACGCAAAGGCTGCTCCGCCGTGGGTCGGCTGGGGGGGCAGGCCGGCTGCATCAACTGCAGCCTTACCCTCCTCGGCTGATGCACCAACATCGAAAACAAACAGCCCCGCCCGCCCAGCCAGCCAGCCACCCACTGTGGTGCACCCACCCAGGCTCACCTCTGACCTCCCGCATCACCAGCCGCCGCTCCGCTGTGAGCACGTCGGTGGTGGTGAGGGCGGTGAAGGCAAAAAAGGCGAGGGTGAAGTACACGCCGCCCCCCCGGTTCTGCACGCCGCTCATGTCAAGGGACACCTGCCCGGGGGGGGCGGTGCGGTAGAGGGGAGGCAGGTGGTGTGGGACTGGGGCTGGGGGGTGGGGCAGGGGCTGGGGTGGAGGGGGGATACGCACAAGTGCCTGCTCATCTCCTCGCCATGGCACACTGGCAAACCACTACATTATAACATCATCAAGCACACACAGGGGACCACCACTAGACAGCATCACGCACACACAACAAACCACCACCCCAATGCCCTTTCACTTCCCCTCACACCTGCCCGCCCGCCTGCCAGAAGGTGGGCCCCATGAGGAGCCCCATGGCCAGCCCGCCATGACAGCACCACACACACAAACCACCACTGCGCAAACCACAACATGATAGCATCACACACACACGCACACGAGCCACCACCCCCAATGCCCTCTTCAATGCCCCTCACACCCACCCACCTTGATCACTCAAGCCTCCCCACACATCCCTTCTGTTGCGCCCACCTGCCAGAATATGGCGCCCATGAGAAGCCCCATGGCCAGCGCCAGCACCCAGTGCAGCAGCAGCAGCGAGGGGTTGCGCAGCGTGTCGGCCAGCGTGCGGCCAAACACCACCGCCAGCTCACGCGCCAGGCGGGACACGAAGCGACCGCGTGCGCTGTGCATGCTGTGCTCAGGCGCCGGCGGTCCCTTGAGGAGCTGCGGCTCCAGCGGTGCGTCGATGCTGCCGCTGAACTTGCTGTCGGCCAGAGGCTTCTCAGCAGGCGGGGCTGCCAGGGCAGCAGCCGCATGCAGCGGTACGCCAGCTGGGCTGCCGTCGGGAGGCAGTACGTCCTCCCCGACCACTGCCGCCAACTCATGGGCAGTACTGCCGGCGCTGTCCGTGCGTAAAGGTGCTGCCGCTGCCTGGGGCCCGAGGCTGGGCAGTTTTGAACCGGGGGTGCCCAGCTCAGTGGTGCTGTGCTCGCTGCCTGGGCTGCCCAGGTGTGGTGAGCGGTGCATCGACTGCAGCAGCTGGGGCAGCAGCTGGGGGTCACTGACCACCTGCAAGCCGGGGAGTTAAGGGGTGGGGGGTGTCTGGGGACATCAGCAGGCAGCACGTGTCAATGAGCAGCCATCAGTCGGTGGGAGGTGGAAAGTTGGGGCGGGAGGGAGGGAACCGAGCTGCTGCCAGTATGCGATCGTGGTGGAGTTGCTGCTGCACGCGGCTAGCTGCCAGTAGAGCCAGTCAAGCAAGGCGCCCTCACCCGGGGCAGCCCTCAGCAAAACGTGCTGCCCCCCTGCCAACCAACCAATGTACCTCCAGCATGTGCTCCGCCGCAAGTGGCTATAGCCAGTACAACAAACCAGTACAACAATGCAGTACAGGTTGTCGCCCAGACCAACCGTACCTCCAGCATGTGCTCTGCCGCAGCGGCGTCTGGCGGGCAGGGCAGGCCGTGGGCGGCAAAGTGGGCGCCCACCGCCGCCGGCGGGCCCCCAAACACACACGCCCCGTCGACCAGCAGGTAGGCTCGATCCATTAGATTGAACATGGCAGGGGAGGGCTGGTGGCAGGACAGCAGCACGATGCGCCCGGCGCCGGCCACCTGCGTGTGCACAGGCGCAGCAGGCACAGCAGGGTGGGTATCAGTGACTGGGGTGTGGCTGCAGGCCATTGCCGGCTTTGTGGCTTCGTTTTCTGGGTTTAAATAAAGGCAGCGCCGAGCCCAGCTGATGTGCAACGCATGCTGCGTGCTGGGCATAGTGCACAAACGCTGGCCCTGCTCTCCCCATAGGCAGTGCTGCGGGACCCTTGCCAGCTGGCACACGGGCGTGCCTGCTTGAGCGTCCTCATCAGCTGAAGCGCTGAGTGTGCATCCAAGCCGCTGGTTGGTTCGTCCAGCACCAGAATGGATGGGTCCGACACGAGCTCCTGCCCAATGGTCACCCTGCAAGGAGGGTGGGCAGGTGGGAGGGGGAGGGAGACGGTCACCTTGCAATTGAGTTTGCACCAACAAGGGGGGAGGGGGAGGGTCACCCGGCAAGAGTGGGTTGGCGCCAACAAAGGGGGAGGGGGAGGGTCACCCTTGCATTACGGCCAAGCGTACCATTTCTGGGGACCAGAGGGGGTGCTGGTTGGCACACACAGCAGGAGCACAGTGTGCCAAAGCGCAGCAGGCCGCTCGGATGCCAGGGAGAGATTCAGTGGCGGCAGTGTGAAGCGAGCTCGGTGGGCAGCTCAGGCAGGTGTGTGTGCACTGCGGCTGGCTAGCAGCTCGAAGCAAAGCAGACTGCCGGCTTGCCTGCGACGCTCGCCGCCGCTGATGCCCCTGCCGCCGCCCGCCTGGCCGCCCACCCGGCTGCCGGCCACATGCTGCAGCCCTAGCTCATTTATCACCCGCCACACCTGCGCCTGCACACACTTGTTGGGGAGCACAGCATGCTTAGCAGGCTGGCAGGTGTTGGTAGGCAGGTACCTAGGGGGCGGGTGCAGCACAGCATGCACGCACAGGCACAGGCGGCGCATGTACTAAGGGGCAGCCCAACACACCCCCAGCATATGACATGGACAAAGCAGGGAAATCTCCCGAGCAGCCAGCAAAGGCAGCACAGGCCCGGCTACCTGAATTTGAGCTGGGGACAGCCAGGTGGGCAGACGCAGCATGGCGTGCGTGGTGAGGCACTCGGCCACGGTGAGGGTGGAGGGCAGGGTGTCGTCTTGTGGGACGAATGCCACCTGCGGGGGTGTTGGGGATATGAGGGGGATAGGGGTTCTCAAAGGTCAGTGAGACAGCAGGACACAAGGCAAGCAGGCCTACATTTGAACGTGCGGAACCGCTTGCAAGACAGCATGTAGCCTAGCCAGGAGCTCCAGGCCACAAAGCGTGTCCCGCACTTCACCTTCTGTCCCCAAGTCCCCCTCCCTTTCCCAACCCACCTTGTGCCTGCCCTCGCTGCCCAGAGGAGCTCCGTCCAGCAGCACGGCACCCTCCACCTGGGCGCCATCACTAATGTACTCGGCAGAGCCCGCCAGCAGCGCCAGCAGGGTGGTCTTGCCGCACCCTGAGAGCAGGGCAGTGGCAATAGCAGTAAGTTGTGTTGTGTGGACGGGCGGAAGAACACAGCTGGAGCAGCTCCATGTATGTGGGGCCGGTGACAGAGCTAGAGGAAGGGGGCAGCGGGCACAGCGTGCAGCCGCCAGCCTGGCAGCGCAGCGTGCCTCGGCGCTAGGCCTACCTGACGGGCCCATCACGCCCACAAGCTCTCCCCTGCGTGCCACGCCGCTCACGCCGCGCAGCACAGGCTTCAGGCCTGGCGCTCCCCCGGCTCCAGCGCCGCCACAGCAGCCCGATCCGCTCCAAAAGCTGAGCCAGCGGCGGGCCGGCGCCTCAGCCTCCCCCGCCTTGCCAGCAGCGCTGGCGCTATCTGCGGCTTGCAGAGCCGCCTTGGCGCTGCTACGGCTGAGCTGAGCAGGGACTGCACATGACAGCTGGGTAAACCTGCAGTGGTGGGGAGGCATGTGACGCAGGCGTGTACTGCAGGCACCAGCGGCAGCGGGCAGTAGCAGGCAGTATCAGGCGCCCTGCGTTGAGCAGGGCCCCTTGAGAGGTGAGGTGAGGTGGCGGGCATCACTGGCAATCGAGCCGGGTTGCTCTTTCTGCTGGGATCGTTCAAACAGAGGCAGCCACGCCCACCTCAGTTCCTCCGGGGTGCCACCAGCACGCATCTGGACTTGAACCTGCCCTGTCACCAGTGCCTGCTCGCCTCCCGGCAGCACCGCCGCCGGCGGCTGGCTGCCAATGGCGGCCCAGTAGGGCCAGTGGCGGGCCAGCAGGCAGGCAAAGGCGCAGGAGGCCGCCAGCAGCGCCATGAGGGGGACGGCAGCGATGACGACATTGTAGTCGTGCCCTGAGGGTACCGAGTAGGAGCCTGCAGTGTGGGAGAGTAACCACGTCGCCGCGGTGAGGTGTGTGCCGGCGCGCCAATCGCACATGGGCAGGGTTGGGGCGGCATCGGCAATGCAGTGCTTCTCGACCCACCATCCACACGCTGCCCCCCCCCCCCCACCACCACCACCACCCGAGGCTCTGGCCCCCTGCCCATGACCCTGCCCGCACGCAAGGCCCTGCCACTCACCTCCCTCCAGGCTACATCCCTCCACCCAGACACGCCATCATGTGCTGACATCACCCGCAAGCGGGGTGTGCACAACAATGTCATGTCGTATCAAGTCCTCAGTGCCCGCTCACCTCCCTCCAGGCTGTACCCCTCCACCAGGCACTCTGCCGTGGTGCACCGGGCCGACAGCACCACCAGAAAGTCCTTGATGTCGGTGGTGCACACCTGCGGCGGCAGAGCAGGAAGAAGGGGGCAGGACATGAACGCAGGTAGGGGGCTGGCACCGTCAGGGGCTTGAGGGCGCCCCCGCTGCTGCCCTGCCGGCGGCGGCTATGCCGGAACATGAGCAGCGCCCGCTGCAGCCCAGAGTTCACAAGCTTGTGGGCATGTGGGCTGCTCAAGACACCTGTGTGGAGGGGTTGCAGTCCACGACAACGGGCTGCCCCTCTGCCAGGTCGATCAGAGGCTGGAAGGCTGCAGAGCGGGGGCGGGCAGGAGGGGAGGGTGCCTGTCAGAGTACTGGCCAAGCGTGCAGTGGTAGGGAGGAGCGAGCGCCGGCTGGGAGCGCCAGCGGGAGCTTCAACCCCGCCAGCCACCTCTCGACAGGGCAAGCACGGGGCTCCGCGCCACCGCACCGTGTAGCTGAGCGTGCACTACAGCAGTGCAGCAGTACCGCAGTACAGCGCTACACCTGCCCACCTGGGCAGGCGCCGGCGCACGCGCAGTGCACGTTGGCGCAGGCGATTTGGGTCGACCCCGGCTGGAAGGCGCAGCGGGACATGATGCAGGACATGGGGATGCCTTCTGTTGTGGTCATGTCGAACTGGAGAGGTAGGAGGGCAGGGCGGGCAGGCCAGCGGGGGAAAGGGAGGCAGGAGAGGCTCCAGTGAGGTTTGGTGGGTTAAAATAAATTAACAAATGAAAACAATAACAAAGTTCGTCTGCTGGGCAGGCGAATGAGCGCTCAGTGGGGTTTGTTGGGGCGCAAGCAGGAGGCACCAGGGGCCGGCAGGAGCAAGGGGTGTGCATGGCGGCCTGCCTGACACACAACCCACTACTGGGCAAGGCCACAGCGTGCACGCATGCCAGTGCACTGCAGGCTGACGTGGCAACACCTTGCCAGGCGGTACACTCAAGGCTGACCTGGCAGTACTGCCCAGACGCGTCGTTCCCTGGCGCCGGCTGGGAGGTGTTGCAGGAGACGGTGAAGGAGCCACGCAGCAGGGTCTCCAGGCCCTGCAGGCTCAAGTTGGAGTGGAGGGGCTGGGTGGGGCGGTTGTGTGGTTGCCGACAGGCGGCAGCAGTGGATTCAGTGGGACGGCTTGCACACTCAGAACCCGTCTGCTTCAAGAGTGTGCAAGGCCCGAGGAAGGCACACGAGTATGCTGTCACTACACGCTCAGATGCCCCGCCTGCCCCGCAGCGCCAGCTGGCTGTATCTTTGGGGGTATACCCGGGTGCCCTTACTTTCTTTCTTTATTTCGATGCAGCCCTCCCACCTGGAGCTCGCACGAGTACACCTTCAGCTGGGTCTGAGGGGACACTGTGTAGTCCTGCTGGCTGCAAGTCGAGCCTGTGACTCCGTAGAACGCGTCGCACGCCGCCGCCGTCTGGCACGTGCTGCACTGCTGGCCGGCCCAGCCTGGGCGGCACACGCAGGCACGGGTGGTTGGGTCGAACATCTGGCGGGGGGTGCAGTCTGCGGGGGTAGGGGTTGGAGCAAGGCGTAGCGGGGGTGGGCACGAGCCACACAGCAGATGGTTGTAAAACCGCGCAGGGAGACGGGGGCAGGAACTGGAAGACAGGCACAGCAGTCAGGCAGGCAGCCTTGGCCCCAGCAGAAAAACATCCAGCTAGCACCCCTCCCACCGTCTGGGGTGACGCAGGGCGGGCACTGCTGAGCTGGCAGTAGTGCTGACGAGGGCGCGGCGGCGGGTGACGGGGTGGTGGCCGCTGGGCAGGTGGGTGCTGCCTGGCCTGTGGCCAGCAGCCTGGCTTGTGAGGGGTACAGGGGGCAGAAGCCGCTGGGCACCGCACAGCCGGCACCTGCAGCAGGGCGCCCAGAGGCAATATTTTGTTTTTAAATTGAATGCTTTGCCAGGCTGGCGGCTCCGCGTGCAGGCATTGGTGGCCTGGCACATCAGGACACCCACCAGCCTGCCGGTTCCCCTCCACCCCTGCCCTGCCCACCGCCTCCCTGCTCACCTGACCACCCGCACTCGCACTCGCACACGGGCGACGCTGGCGGCGACGTCTCGGCTTCCGCTGCCGTGCCGTTGCTGCCGGCGCCGCCGCCCACCCAGCACCGGCCGTGTGCGCCGCAGTCGGCGGGGCACCCCAAGGCCGCCTCCAGGACAAGCGAGCCGTTCAGCACCACTTCTAGCGAGAGTTTGAGAGGCAGGCCCGCCACTTCTAGGGTGTAAAGGAAGGTGAGCTGCAGGCCACGAAGCTCCAGCCGAGCCAGCCCGCCCTGTGCTGAGGCCACCACCTGCAGGCATACAAGGAGAAGACTTAATTTTTCAGTTTCTAAAACTTCTGAATGGTCTCGTGGCGTAGCAGAGGAGATGCTTGCTGTCTCAGCGTGCAATTGGGTGGAGTCATGTGCCTGAGTGCAGAGACCAGGCCAGGTGCAGCGCGCATAGCAGGGCCTGCCTGCCTGCATTGCAGAGCACACCGCTGCCATGCCGTCCTGCCTGTCCGGCTGCGCACAGCAGTGGCAAGCAGGCGTGGGCAGGGCAGGCGGGGCGGGGTGGGATACCTGCGTGCCGTTGCTGGCGCTCAGGCCCAGCAGGTCTATTGGCACTGGGGCCGGGGACAGCAGGGAGGCGTTGAGGCTGGCAGCACCGCCTGCCAGGGTGGCATTCACGCTGGAGCTATAGGTGCTGGCATTGCTGCCAGCAGGGCCTCCCTGCCCCGCCTCCAGCAGGGGTGTGTTGGTGAGGTTGACGGCGACGCCTGAGAGGCTCACGCCGGCCAGGCTGCCAGCAGTGGCCTGCATGCGTGGGCGCGGAAGGGGTGGCAGGAGGTTGGGATGCTGCGACGTTCGTGGGGCCAGGAGAGCAGCATGCAACGTTGCTTGGCAATGGATAGCATCCCAAGAAAGGGCGCCACCCGGGGTCCCGCCCTGGCAGGGCACAGAAGCTCCTTCCCTTCCACGCCCCTCCCACCCGACCTGAAAGTAAGCCTTACTTGTACGAAATCCGGGTAGAGCAGGAGCGGCCCCAGCTCGGCACTGGTCTCAAGCCTGGAGCCTGCCAGGCTGCGCACCATCTCTGCCGCATCACCAGGGCAGGCGCCGGCAGACACCCAAGCCAGGGCGCCGTACAGCCCCACTGCCGCCTCTGGATGCACCAGGCTGAGGGGCTGAGCCGGCTGCACCACGCCGCCCCCTAGGGTGAGCAGCGAGAGCTCGGGGTTGAGGACGAGGGGCAGGCGGCACTCGGCGCTGGCCAGCGGGGCGAGCAGCAGGAGGGTGAGAGCGACGGCGGCGGCGGCGGCTGCGGAGGCCCGCGCCATGGGGGGTATCCCGCTGCAACCCCGGCGCTGCTGGTTTCGGCGACCTTCCGCAAGGCCCAGGAGGCGTGCTGGGAGCTGATCTCAGGTCGGTAACTAGGTGCGAACGGAAATGGACGGCGGTGGCTTGCGGCCAGGAGCCGCTATCGCGCTAGATGCGAGCTTGAGATGGACTTTAAAATACCAGAGTCAGCTTGGGTCGTGTCCTGGGGTGGGGGAGAGACGCGCTGTGTCGACCGGAAGCTCGGAGAGTGGGAAGAACTCTTGGGCAGCAAGTGAAGCCAGCCACAGGGTTGTGGTTGTGTTCTATAGCGAGATGTTGCGTCATCAGACGTGCACGAAGCGATTTCTAACTTGCCACTCTCCTTGGCGGCGGCCCGCCACATCAGCCCCGCCGCTCTCATCGTCGCCTTCACCCCTTCACCAACACCCTCCCTCGTCACCCCTCCCCTCCCTGCCACACTTCCACCGTCGCCCTCTCTATCCACCCCTCCCCTTCCCTGCCTGGCCGTGCCAGGTGGCCGCTACGCCTTCACCAATACCCTCCCTCCCCCTCCCCCTTCCCTGCCCCTGCCGTGCCAGGTGGCCGACACTTCACAACATGGCATGTTCTGCTGGTCACCCTCTGTCCCTACCACCCTCCCCCTCAGTTCATTACACGCTGTGTGACGCTGTTTTCACATTAGACTCTGCCGCCTTGGGCGCTAGGTCCGCAGCATGAAGGTGGTGCCCGACGTTACGCAAATCTCAACAAATGCCCACAAAATCCACAAAATCTGCAGTGAATTGTATCGAAATCTACAGCATCCTCCTGCTGCAGCTCATGCCGCTGGTGTGCTTTGTGGTGCGCGACGTGCACCCAGTGCTGGCCACTGCCGCCGCGGCACATTCACAGGGGGCTGCATGCAGCTCCCCGACGGGGCAGTTTCACTGCATCGCACGACCGGCTTCAGCCAGCCTTCTGCAGGCACGGGGCAAGGCAGGTGTGCGCAGCGGGCTTGCCACTGCACCCTGACCATGGCGCCGTGCACAGAGGCCAGCTTCCGCCCTAAAGCTGAGCACATCGTACAGTACTTCAGCCGGCCCCTTGCACACACAGTGCCAGCTCACCAGTCAGCAGATGCCAGCCTGGCGCAAGCAGCCTCAATCCTCCTCCTCCGACTCTTCCTCGCTGTCCTCCTCCTCCTCCTCCGATGAGTATTCAGCAACCTCAGCCTCCCACTTCTCCCGGCTGGGAACGCTCCTGCAGCAAGCAAACCAGGCCAGGGCACTGGTCAATAGTCATCATATGTCTGCCTGCCTGGCTGCCCGCCTGCCAGTGCAGTGCAGTGCAGTGCAGGCCAGTGCCAGTCCACCGCAGGCCCACTTGGCCGCTGCAGGGGTTGCACAGCAGGCGCAGCGCACAGCGGGAGGGCAGGCAGGCGGGCATGCTGGCCAGGCACTCACAGCCAGTCTGCCGCGTCTTGGGCCAGCACCGGCAGCAGCAGTCCCACGAGCATGTCGCAGTCAAAGGCCCACTTGAGCCGCCCGGCCGCCCGCACGCCGCCGTGCTTGTGGCTGATGCTCAGCAGCTCGGCGGCAGCCGCCTTGAAGGCGGGCGGGAAGCAGAAGTGCGCCTGCGGGCTCCACCTGCCGGCCTGCACCACAGAGCACGGCAGTGGGGGCACGACCCCATCAACGTGCGCATCATCAGCACACGCATAAGTGCGCACTGGTCAGGCCGTGCTGGCGAGGCTCACTCACAAACCCAAGCCACAGCAGCAAGCTACATCACAGGCAACAGCTGTAGAGGGGTGGTGTCGCCCCGCACCACTTGTGCAGTCCTCCCGCCCTCACCTTGCTGGAGAACAGTGAGCCGGGCAGGGGCTTGATGATGTCCAGCAGGTGTGGGTGCGCCAGCTCAGCCCCCGCCCCCAACAGCAGCTTGGCAGCGGCGGTGTCGCGCTGCAGGGCGGGTCACACAAGCGTGGAGCCTGTTTAGCACTTCACAATGACTGTGCAAGCTGAGCGGCGCATTTGTAACGCGGCTTTGGCGCATCTGTGTTATGGCATCGTGGGTGGCTGAGTGTGTGGCCATGCCGGCAGTGCACCGGTGCATGCTTGGGCCCCAGGTGAGGTCAGGCCGGCTTGCCAACCTGCCTTGTAGATGGCGATCTGCAGTGCCGTTGCCCGCACACAATCAGTGTGGCCGTCTGCCAGGTCGTCAAAAATAGAGGGCAGCCCAGCTATGTACGTTGCCAGCCCCAGGCCCTCCGTAGCCCACAGCTGCGGGTACGGCTTGGTGAGGACCTGCGGCATGCAATGCAACGCGTGTCATTGCAAGCTGAAGGAAGAGGGCACAGCTTAGCACATCCGGCACGGCCAATGCAGGCGGGCACCCTGCAGGCAGCGAGGCGTCAGCGAGGCGCCGCCTCAAATTCACTTTGCCACGTTCTTCCCTTGGGCATGCACCCACTCACCAGAGCGGTGGCATACAACTTGGAGCCCGCCTGCACAAAGCCCCGCACAATCTCCGGGTGGCCGTGCCACACCGCATACGGCAGGATGCCAAACACGCTGCCCACGGGGAAGGGGCTCTGAAGCACCTCAACGGCCGGCGTGCCGTCCGGCATGTACGCGTCGGTGTGCACATACTTTTGCAGTCGTTCAGTGCGGTAGAGCACCAGCCCGTCACTGCCATCTCTTGCCGCCAGCGCCGCCGCCAGCAGCTGGGCGCCGCCCTGCTCAGACGCGAGGGTCATCGCGCCGTGCCACACCTGGAAGCGGCGGGCTCCTCCAGTGCTTTTCCTGGCACAGGGCTTGATGCGGGCCATTTACAAACAAAGTAGGGCGGACACTGCCCTGTGCTTGTCACCGGCCAGAGCGGCACCCGACTTTCAGTGCCAACCAGTGCGACGAGCGGTGACCAACTTGATCGAAAGCGGTGGGGCTGGGCAGCGCGCATGCATGCGCGCGCATGGTCTCTCAGTACCGCACGCTGTACTGCCGGGGGGCAACCTGGGAATGCAACGCGGGCCAAACAGAGGCACTGCCCGTTTTTCTTATGCCTAAACTCAAGGTATATCAACTGTCCTTGATAACAAGCTGCAGCGGGCGCTGTTCTCCACGCCAGGCTCGGTTGCCATTGAGCGCTAGCTCCACAGCGTGAGGTGGGTGCCCGGCATGACGCAGATCTTCAAACACAATCCACAGAACATATAGTAGTATCATATTATATCTCTGATCAATCACCTGGTGGGGCAATGGCTGGTAATAAAACGACTGAGGGGGGCATCAAGCAGTACAAAGAGCTCATCTAGGCTTTACTACGGGTTCATTCACTCGAGCCGCAGGCGGGTGCGGCCCTGGGGCAGCACAGCCATCTCCAGCTGCCACCCCTGCTCTGCCGCCTGCGCTTGGAAGTCGGGCCACTGCCGGCGCAGCGCGTCCAAACTGGAGGCCAGCAGCCCGGCTGCCGGCGGTGCCCCTGCTCCCTGCAGAGGACTGCTGCTGCTGCCGTTACTGCTGCCGTTGCTGCTGCCGTTGCTGCTGCCGTTGCTCTCCACTGCTGCCACTGCCGCTGCCACTGCCGGGCTGCTGGTCGGCTGCCAGGTGGCTTGGTGCCGCTCCAGCCAAGCAGCCTGCCACATGGCACGCAGCATGTCCTCCCGCCCGCACCCCTCCATGAGCGCCACCCAGGCTGTGCCGTCCTGCCAAGTCAGCAGGTACCGCTCGCCGGCGTACAGCTGCACCAGCTCTGCCACCTGCTGCTGCTGCTGCTCCTGCAGGGTCTGAGGCGCACCGCTGCCGCCGCTGCCGTTGCTGCTGCCATTGCTGCTGCTGCTGCCAAGCTCAACCGTGCCCGCCGGCAAGACCTCAGCTAGTGTGCAGCCGTAGACGAGGCGCGGGCGGCAGGCCGAGGGCGGCAGCAGGATGTCCTCTGCCGCATTCACCTCCTCAATGCTGGGCACCCGCCCCGTGCTGACGTGGCTGCTTGCCAGCAGGGCGGCTCGCTTCTGCAGGCATGCGCGGCAGGGTGGAAGGAGCAGCGGAAGTGTGAGAGGGCTCAGCACTGAGAAAGGGACGCAGTAGCTGCAGAGGGACCCGCACTTGAACAACGGCAAAGGTCACACCTGCCACAAAGAACTAAAAAAAGACAGAAATAAACCCCTGGTATCATTGTATTTGTTGATGAAAAGTATGAAATATTGAATGTGTACTGATTATCCTCTGGGTGTGCTGCAACGAGGCATGCACAGGGGGTGTCGATGGACAACCGTGACACAAGCCGGCCAGACGAAGCTTGCCTGGTTGGGGTAGGGAAAGCGCAGCGCGCTCAGCGCGGCATAGCGCAGCGCCACGTGCACGCCTTGTGCTGCCACCCACGCCGGGATCACGGCCTCCGGCGTGCCTGCCGCCTGCAGCGCCTGCAGCAGCACCACGCTCGAGGCCAGGCCTGCCAGCTGCGGGGCATGGAAGCGCGGCGCGGGGGGAATGGGGGCGGATTGGCTGACAGGCTGCCTGAGCGGTTAACGGCACCTCAATTCAGATGTACCACCAGCACCCGGCGCACCGTCCTCTGACTCGCATGCCCTCATGCACCCCCTGCCTTGTCATGCTGCATGCGTCTGTTGCTGAGCAGCCCACCCCCCTTTCCCTGCGCTGCCCAAAACAGCTACTCAAAGCTTCACGCGGCTGCACCCACCCAACCCACACGCACCTGCGCCGCCACCTCCCACACCTCCTCCTTGGCCGCCACATCCCCCACATTGTTTGTGGCCGAGAAGTGGGTCTGGATGACTCGGAAGCAGGGGCGCCCCATGCCTTTGGCCATCGACTTGGCAAGGGTGCCGCCACCGGCGAGCGCCACAAACTGGGCTGCAGGCGGGGGGGCAGGGACGAAGGCAGAGGTTAGATGAGCACGTAGTTGTGATGGCATGCACACGTGGGAGTACACGTGCTGGGCATCCAGCACCCTTGCCCTGGCCAAGCACATGAGAGCACACCGCACGTCGCCGTTGCAGACGCTTGGCGGCCGTCAGAAGGGGCGCGTGCGCCCTTGGAGAGCGCTACCCTAGCGTGTGTTGCCCTACTCTCACTCAGGCATACGTGTGGTGATGCCGCTTAGAGCAAGTGCCAGGCAAGGTGCTGATGCTGGCAAGTGCAACCTGTACACCCTGCTCCCGCCCCCTCCCCCCTTCCCTGCCCTTCCGTCCTCACAAGGGAACATCTGCGTGGCGATCTCCAGCGCTAGCCCAAGAGTGCTGACGCCCTCTGCCACCATGCGCCACCGCCGCGGGTCCTCGTCAAACACTGCAGCAGGTGGGCAAGGAGGGAGGGAGCAGGGGTTGAAAGGTGTGAGAGCAGCGTTCGTTTAGGCGGCATTGGAGGATGGCAGGGCAAGGACATCTGCGCAGCCGCCAGGGGTCTGAACGAGCACCAGACGGGTGGAGGGGTGGAGGGTGGTGTCCATAGTACCTTGCACTACTGGGGAGGGAGGGTACAGAGAAAAAGCTGCCCACCATGATGGCTGCCCGCCTCCGTTGCTGCACCATACCACCAACGCTTCTGCTGCAGACGCAGATACCTGCTGCCGCTGCTGGTGCACCATTCGTCGCCCTAACTCCACCACAAGAGCCTTGCTGTGCCTCAGCGCCGCCCCACCCGCCCGCTGCCGTCCCCTCCCACCTGAGGCCAGGCGTCCCCCCACAATGAGCCGTCCAGCAGCGCCCAGGCCATCCTTGGTGATCCATTTGATGGCAGCTGACGTGGCCACCACACCCGCAGGGCTGTAGCCAAGGCCCAGCGCCTGCATGCCAGGGGAGGCATGGGTGTGCTGGCTTCAGGGGAGGGTGCATCAGGCAGGCGCACAGGCATCGTGCAGGGCGGCGTGCTGGGCATGAGGTGCCGGCGCGCGGCTTTGAGAGCAAGAGTGCAAGGAGGGATGCTAGCTGTAGTGTTGCACCCACCTGCCTGCCCACCTGAACCAGCGTGCAAGAGAGCAAGGAGTGTCAATCAGTTGCAGGGTGGAGCTGCGGGAGACCTGCCTGCCCACCTGGATCATGCTGGAGGTGGCCAGGGAGTGGGACAGGTGGCCGGTGATGTGGGCGGGCACGGTGGCCAGTTGGTAGCGCAGGTAGTCGGGGGTGACGCTGCAGGCGCGATACGGGACAGCATGGCACAGGGCGGCTCAGCATCCAATGGCTACAACATGACACTTCACCTGGATGAACCAGGTGAAATGGAGGGCAGCGCACGAGGCAGAATCTGCAGCGGGCAAAATAAAACTTGGACTTGCCGCCGCACGCAGGCGCCGCTCACCTGTGGGGCCAGCCTCGGGGCAAGAAGAAGTCGCGCACCGCCCCCAGCGGGCTGTACGTCACGCTTGCAGAGCTGTTGCTGCCGCTGCCGAGGGCTGCAGGGGCATCGTGAGCTGCCTGCGCTTCGCCTCCAGGCTCGCCGCCGCTCAGCTGCACCTCGCGCTGCCGCCCGCCACTGAACCCCAGTTCCACCAGTGTGCGTGGCGCTGCACCCCGGCGCTCCGCCTCTGTCACCTGTTCTGGCTGAACTGCCGATGGTGCCCGAGTGGGGCGGCGAGGAGGCGCGGTGAGAGGCGCCGGCACTGGGCGGGCACCCGCAGCCCAGCTGGGCAGGTTGCGGCCAGGGGCCTGCATGGCGGAGCAGCGGTGATCGCAGGAGCGAGCGACATGAGGAGCTGAAACCTTCGCACTGTAGCATAGCACAGCACAGCACACTCCTCGGCCTCAGCTTTACCTCAGCTTTACCTGATTGCAGCATAGCACATTGCCATTGGGATCGATACCCCAGTGTTTGGAGTGGCTTGCAAGCAAGCCCTAGAGCAGGAGACCTCCGCCCCAATTGCGCGCATTCCAGCTGGGCGCCAGTGAAGATGGACGGCAAGCGTGTGGCAGTGGTCGGCTCAGGCATCGCTGGCCTCTCCGCCGCCTGGCTGCTCCAAAAGTGCGCTGCTTCCCGGTTTGCTGGGCCTTGCGGGGTTGGGTGATCCCCTGCGCATTCTGCGACCTACCAATTGCATCACGGTAGTCGCAGGCAACGAGGCGCCTGGCTGCGCAGGCGGCGCCCACCGGCTGCCGCCTCCCGCCTCCCGCCCGCCACCGCCAGCGCCGGAATGCATGGCCGCCGTCCGCTCAACCCATTCCTTGCAGCTTGCATCGCATCAAGGTACTCATCAAAGATCAACGCATTGGAGGCAATGCAATGGAGACTGTGCCTTAGGTGCCCAAGGCAACTGCCTCACGCCCGCTGTCCTGCAGGAACGGCGCCCGCGTGACGCTGTTTGAGAGCGAGGCGACATGCGGCGGGCACACGCTGACAGACACCTCCAGCGGATACCCCGTGGACCTGGGGTTCCAGGTGGGTGCTGGGCTCTTTATGATGGGGGCTTGTGTTGTAGCGCCCTTGCATCCTTTTGGTGGGTGCTGGGCGCTGATCGGTGCTTGGGGATGGGTCTCCAGGTGGGTGCACAGGTTCAGAAGGCGCTCGGGGAAAGCGGGTGCTTGGCCTCCAGATGTTTGTGCAGGCAGGCGGGTGCTCACGCCTGTGGGGCTCGCCTCCTGCCTGCCTGCCCGTCTGCTTGCCTTACTGCCCGCCCGCCTGCCTGCCACCAAACCGCGTGCTCCTGTGCCCTGCCTGCCCCCCGTTTGCCAGGTCTACAACCTCACCACCTACCCGCACCTGGTTGGGCTGTTTGAGGAGCTGGGGGTGGAGACGCAGCCGTCGGAGATGTCCTTTGCGCTCTCCATGGATGGCGGGGCGCTGGAGTGGGGGTCACACTCGCTCGACACCGTCTTTGCGCAGGTGAGGGTGGGCAGTAGATGCGTTGGGTGCTGCTGCAAAGGTTGTGATTGGGCTGCATGGTCTGGACATCATGCGGCTGAAGGAGTGAAGTATGTGAATGTGTGCAGGAGGGGGTGGGACGGGTTTGTGGGTGCTGCAGGCAGCCGTGTGGGTACTGTGGCATGCAAAATTTGGGCGCCAGGTGGCCATCTCACGTGATAGTTCGTGCATACGTGGTGGCACGTTGCATGCGCGATCCTGTCTGTCCCTTACACTCATTCTGCTCTCCCACTGGTGCTTCCTGCAGCGTAAGAACCTGGCCTCCCCTTCCTTCCTGGCCATGATCCGCGACGTGCTGCGCTTTGGGCGCGAGGCGCCCGAGGTGCTGAAGCCCGAGCACGCAGCGCAGTACGCCCGCACCACCCTGGGGCAGTACCTGCAGGAGAAGCGGTACAGTACCGCCTTCCGCGACTTCTATGTGGCCCCCATGTGCGCTGCGGTGTGGAGTGTACCCAATGCACAGGTGGGCGGGAACATGTGCAGCAGCCATTGGGCAGCAGGCGAATGGGCGTGCGTGCAGATGGGGCAGGAGCCTGTTGTGCAGTGCTCGACCGCATACAGGTGCTCAGCATATGGATGTGGCAGCTGCGGAGAGAGAGGTGTGGCGCCTGGAGTGGATGCATGTCCCCAGGGCTACACGGCATGTGCACCAATCGCCCCAGCCTGCTCCTGGCTGCTTCATACTGCGTTATTCCTGACGCCCGCTGCTGCCCACTCTCCTGGCCCTCCTCACCCGTGCCCCCCGAACAGGTGCTCGACTTCCCTGTCACCACGCTGGTACACTTCTGGGTGAACCACCACCTGCTGGACCTGTACCAGCGCCCCTGCTGGCGCGTGGTCAGCGGGCGCAGCAAGCAGTACGTGGACAAAGTGACGGCCGCGCTGCCCGACGTGCGCGCCGGCACGCCGGTGGACAGCGTGCGCAGCATGGGGCCGCAGGGGCCCGTGGTGCTGGCGTTCACGCGCGGCCAGGCTGGCGATGCGCCAGCTCAGCAGGCGAAGCAGGTGGAGGAGGACTTTGATGCCGTGGTGCTGGCCACCCACTCCGACATCAGCCTCAAGCTGCTGGGACCCAAGGGCCCCAAGGTGAGACGGTCAGGGGTGGGGTGGCAACTTGCGGGTGCTGGCGCTGCAGCTTGTTAGCATGGTGCTGTGGGCTGCATGCATGGCGCTGTGTGCATATGGCATGCGCGCCGTTTGCTCCCTTCCACCCCCTTCCATCCTTCCCCGCCTTCTGCCCGCGCAACCCCGCTGCCGTTCCTCACCATGTTCAGCTCCTTTGTGGTGGCTGGTTGCCATCCTCCCACAATGCCTCAAAATATAATTTCGTGCCATGCCCCTCCCTCCCTCTCACCCTCCCCGTCTTGCAGCCACTGCGCGATGTGCTTGCAGCCATCCCCTACAACGACAACGACGTGTGGCTGCACACCGACGAGTCCCTCATGCCGCGCTGCAAGAAGACGTGGGCCTCCTGGAACTTCCTGGGGAGGAGCGCAGAGGGGGGAGACAAGTGAGCGCTGGAGCTGGGGTGGGGGGGGGGGGGGGTGGCTGAGAGGGGTGGGGTGGCGGCTGGAGGAGGTCGGTGCAGCCAGGCTGGGTTGAGGAATGCGCCAGGGGTCGTGAGGTTTACAGGCCGGCCAGGTGCCCAGCAGGGGTTGCTTGTACAGTAAGGCAAACTCGGACTGCTCCGCACCAACCGATTTGCCCCCCCCCACCCACCTGCCATTCACCGCTGTGCAGGGCCGCGGTGTGCGTGTCCTACTGGGCCAACCGGCTGCAGCCGCTGCCTGCCGAGGCGCCCAACCTCTTTGTCACGCTCAACCCTATCCATCCGCCGGCAGGTGTGCAGGCTGGGGTGTACTGCTGCACTGCTGTCATGGGGTGCTCTGGGGCAGGTGGCGTGGTGCGAGCGCGCGGGTGCACCTGTGACCTGCCCTTGGCCTGCCACTGACGCCAGCCCGGCCTTGCACGCTGCCCTGGGCATGCCGGCACCTGCCTACCATCTCCGCAACGCTGCCCCCTGTTGATTGTGTCTGCTGTTGCATCTGCTGTTGCTGCACGAGCCTGCTTGGGCCTGCACCTCCGATGGCATCCAGCCGCCATACCAGCAGGAGCGGTTGACAGGCCCATGACTTTTTCTCCGCCCATCATGTCAGTGGCAGGCACTGAACCTCCTTGCATGCGCCCCTGTCGCCCGCTGTGCTGGCCTGCAGAGGACAAGGTGTGCCGCCGCCTCACACTGGCGCACCCCGTCTTCAGCTTTGCGTCAGACAAGGCGCAGCGTGAGCTGCCGGCGGCGCAGGTGGGCCAGTGGCAGAGGGCGGGGTGGGAGGGGGCGCTGGCAGGATCACCCCCCTCCCTTACGCTCGCTGCCGTCGTGCCCAGGGGTGGTGCCGCCCTGGCAGGCACCTGTTTCCATGCACTGCGCAAATGGAGGGGCTCTGCAGCCGGCCGGTCACATCATCACAGTCATGATCTGCTTGACCGAAATGTGTGGATGTGTGTGCAGGGCAAGGGTGGCGTGTACCTGGCGGGGGCATGGTGCGGCTACGGCTTCCACGAGGACGGCATCAGGAGCGCAGTGGCGGTGGTGGAGGCCATGGGTGAGTGAAGGGGTAGAGTGTGTAGCGGTGGCGGTCGGCGGCGGCGGCGGTGGTGGTGGTGGAGACGGTGGGAGAGTCACGCGGGCGGCTGTGGAGGTAGTGCTGCACTGTGGGCGTTGTTGAAGGCCGCCTGTTGCATGTGTGCCCCCGCAAACTACCCACCCTTGCTGTGTGCGGGCCTGCTCACGTTCACCCGCCACCTGCCGCCTGCCTCCCCCTCACCTTCCCTGCTCTGCTTCCCACCCTTCAGGGGCCACCATCCCCTGGGTGCCCCGCACCGTCTCTCCCAAGATTGGCCTGCTGGACCAGGCGGCCATTGCCCTGTTTGACAAGTTTGCACGCGCCGCCATCAAGACGGGGCGCATGCGCCTGATCCTGCCAAACGGCGACGAGCGGTGCTACGGCGACGCGCAGCGCACCGCGCCGCCGGTGCCCAAGGGTGCGCAGCTGGGCAGGGAGGGGCGGGTGGGGGAAAGAGGGCGGGTGGGGTTGAAGAGAGCAGCGGCTGCAGCTCCCCTGCGGCTGTGTCATGCTGTGTGTGTGCTCCGGGAACAGGGCAGCTGTGAAGGGCCGCCCTCCCTTGTCATGCCTGTGCTGGCAAGCGCCTGCCCGTCTTCCCCCCCGCCACCGGCCTCCGCTTCGACTGCCCCCGGCCCGCCTGCAGGCGAGGAGTGGCGGTGCCGCCCGCAGCTGAGCGCCACGGTGCGCATCCTGGACGTCGCCTTCTTCCGCAAGGTCATCACCCGCCACGACACCGGTGAGCGCTGTGCCGTGCTGTGCCGTGTCCTGCTCCTCATTCCCCGCTCTCCGCCCCGCCGTGGCAGACACACGGTTCCTGTTAGCACCATGTCTGCCTTGCTCCCCTTCTCTGCCCACCTCTGTCCCCTCCACTGCCCCTCCCTCCCCGCTCACGCACCCCCACTCTTCATTTGCAGGCCTGGGTGAGGCGTACATGGATGGTGACTACGAGGTGGATGACCTGGGCGGCCTGCTGGCTGTGGCCACCGCCAACGCCAACAACATCGAGGTGGGCTTCACTGTCGGCTGGCGCGCTTTCGAGTGGGGTGACACTCGAGGATGCTGCATCGTGCCTCCCCCCGCATCTGCTTGCCTGACTGTTGGAGCAATGGCACTTTGTTCCTACGTTTGCTGTTTGGCCACCTTGTTATCATGCAGGAGTCGCGGGGCCTGCTGGGCGCGTTCAACTGGCTGGGAGACCGCCTGCTGGCGGCGGCACACGCGGCGCGCTCCAACACGCTGGAAGGCAGCCGGCGCAACATCGAGGAGCACTATGACGCAGGTAGGGTGGGGCAGCAGAGTGCTCTGTGCCGTGTGGGGCGGTGGAATTTACCTCCCTGGTGTGATCCCCTTTGGCACCCTGGTGGCACGCCCTGAGACCCATGCCCTATTATCTGAAGCCCCCTGATCCTGCCTCCCACCCCTGCAGGCAACAACATGTACAAGCTGTTCCTGGACGACAGCATGACCTACAGCTGCGGCATCTGGACCCCCGGTGAGCCGCCGTGGGCCGCCAGCCTGCCTGCCTGGCTGGCCGCACCAGAGGCGGCGCTGTCGTGGCTCCCAACCCTGGTGGGCTCCACATGCCATACTCCCAGCTTGCACCTCGCTTTATCATTTACCATGTCTCCTTCTGCAGACTGCGACCTGCAGCAGAGCCAGATGAACAAGATTGACGCCCTCATCGACAAGGCCGGCATCCAGGGTGGGTGGGAGGGTGGGCTGCCTGATGTCGGGGTGGGCATAGGCGGAGGGTAATGAGGAGGGAATTGGGGCGGACAGAGGAGGAGAGCGGATGAGACGGTGACAGCGGGGAAGCAGAAGAGGAGGCAACACGTTTCCCTGACTTGTGTGCCTGTGCGCACGTCTCTTGGCTCCCTGGCACTGCCCTCTCTCATGTCCGACTCCCTCGCCCTCCCCCTCTTGGCTTGGCTGCAGAGGGCGACCACGTGCTGGAGGTTGGCTGCGGCTGGGGCAGCTTTGCCATGCGCGCAGCACAGCGCACCGGCTGCAGGTGCGCGCCGCTGCCCCCCCGGGCCCGCACACTGCCTTAGCCCTGACAGCTACTCTCACCTCTGCTGGCAGTGGTGGTGTGCCACTTTGTCCGCACCGCCACTGTTCACTGCAACCCGCTGTCTTGTCCTCTCGCAGGGTGACCGGCATCACGGTCAGCAAGGAGCAGCTGGCGGAGGCGACGGCGCGGGTCAAGGAGGCGGGCCTGTCTGACCGCGTCACCCTGCTGTTCTGCGACTACCGCGAGTGCCCGGGGGCGGGGACCTACGACAAGGTGGGTGACGGGTGTGGTGGCTTGGATTACCTCAGCCACTACTATGCCCTACTGCAGCTCTAGTTCCTCCCCTCGCTGCTGCGGTCTCCCTCCCTCCGCCTGGGGGTTGCCCAGCCCTGATGCCCTGCTGCGCGCGTGTTCCTCACCTCGCTGCTGCAATCTCCTCATCTCATCCTGCCCGCTCCCACAGGTGGTGTCCTGCGAGATGATTGAGGCCGTGGGGCACGAGCACCTGGAGGCCTACTTCCGCACCCTGGGGGCCATGCTGAAGCCGGGGGGCAAGTGCGTGATCCAGGTGAGATTTGATGTGGGGCGGGGTGGTCCATTGCGGAGCATGTAGGAAGCATGTACGCAGCCTATCAAAGCGCACTGCGCAAAGCGAGCAAAACCCCGCCCCCATACCGCCTACCCCCGCCACCGTACATCCAGGTCATTGCCGAGCCGGACGAGCGGTACGAGGCGTACTGCCGCACCTCCGACTTCATCCGGGAGCACATCTTCCCGGGGGGCCACCTGCCCTGCATGGGGGCCATGGTGGACAATGCGCGCGGCACCGGCATGAGCGGTGAGCCACCGCTTTGGGTGCTTGCACTGAGTTCAGTGGGTCCTGGCTGGGGTCCTGCGGAGGGTGTGCCCACCGGGCCCGTTCACCTGCTGACACTGTGCCTGTGCACACACTGCCATCGCCATACCCCGCCCACCGACCTTACCTGGAACTGCCCCTTCACCTCACGTGCTCCGACCCGCTCACCGACCTGCTTTCTGCACTACTATGAGCCTACCGCAGTGCATGGTTGCCAGGACATTGGCCCGGACTATGCGGTGACGCTGCGTGCGTGGCGGGAGGCCTGGGAGGCGCGGCGGGAGGAGGTGCTGGCGTTGGGGTACAGCGACCGCTTCTGGCGCAAGTACCGCTTCTACTTTGCCTACTGCGAGGCGGCCTTTGACGCCAAGTGAGTGACAAGGGGAGGAGGGCGCAGGTTGGGGGGTTTCAGGTTTCAGGGTTGCAAACAGTGCCCCCTTTTGGCGCAAAGTACTGCTTTGCCTTTGCATACTGCCGAGGCAACCTTTGATGCCAGGTCAGCACCGTGGCAAAACCTTGGTATATCTTGCGCAAGATGCTCGCTCCTGCAGTCACCTTCACAGATGAAGGGCACAATACCAACGGGTTGTTTCATCATGTGCTGTCTTCTTACACACGAATTGTCCTCGTCCCTCCCCCCCTCCCAACCCCACCCCCACCTCTGCAGGTACATCCACACCTTCCAGGTCACTTGGGTTAAAGATAAGGATCCCACGCTGACGGCGGCAGACATGCAGCGCTCCAGTGAGTGGAGTGCCCGCCCAGGGCAGGGCATGGGGCAACCCGGAGCTGCCAGGCCACCAAGCTCACTCGCTCAGCAGAGTGCCCAGGGAATGTTCCTCTATTGTGGGCTGGTTCTCAGTGCTGCGGTGGTTGTACAGCTGTATGAGTCTAAAACACCCATCCTCAACTGCTGCAGTCGAGATCAGCAAGGGGCTGCACCGTGTGGGCAGCAGCCTGGACGCCACCCCCTCCGGCAGCTTTGGCGGCGGCGACCCCGTCATGCAGGTGGGCCTTGTTGCTCTGCACCTTAAGGTCCAATTTCATATTTGTTTGGGACCCTGCTGTAGCTTTGCCTGCCCTGCCCTGCCCCGCTTCTGTTATCCTCCGGCCTGTCATGTGCCGCCCTGGGTTTGGCACAGCCAGTGCCTGACACAGTCCAACGCCACCAGCTGGTCCCTTTCTCAATGCACCCACCATCTCTGAATGCCGAAACACGGTCCGCCCCTCTTCCTCCCCGCCCGCAGCTGCTCATCTGCCTCTACTGCTTCCTGGCTGGTGTGGCGGTCAGCACCGGCCGCATGCTGTGGCTGCTGCCGCTGGCCACCGCCGCCTCCGTGGCGGCCTACCAGCTGGCGGGGGCGGCCTCCAAGCTGGCGCTGCCCTGGTACGAGAAGCTGCCCGCTGAGCGCGCTGCGCTGTGGCGGGTCGACCTGGCGCACCTGCTCTACTCCACGCTCACAGGTGGGGCGGATGAGAGGACGGAGGGGTGGGGGTGGGGTTGGTGTGTATGCACAGCTGTGCACCCGTTGCTGTGGCGGTGTGCTGAGCCGTGCTGTGCGGCCGTCTGATAGCCCTCTACGTCCTGCACCGCACGCCATCGGCCCGGCTGACCTAACAAGCGCGCCATGAGCACGCTATGTCCACACAATGCCACGCCATGCAAGCTTGCCATGCCCTCCCCCCTCCTTACACACAAAAACACCGCCCCTGACACCCTCCCCAGCCGCCCTGGTGGCCTGCTTCGTGCTGGCCTGCCCCTCGGCCATCCGCCTGGCCGCGCCACCCGCGCCCGCCGGCACCTGGTGCGCCGACCTCCCACAGGCCCTCATCGTCTGCTCAGGTGCGCGTGTGGCAGGGGCTTCGTGCTTCGCACCGGCCTGCTGCTTTCTCCAGAGCCTGTTGCTTTATGCACTGCTCTCTCTTGTGTGCGTGCCTGCTAGTTTCCCTCCCCCCCATGCCCATTACGTCGCAGCGTGTTGACAGACACCAGTTCCGTTCTCAGCCGAATAATGAGCACTCAGACCAGTGGATGCCCCTGGCCATTTGCCACCGCCCTGCTCCCCCCGCACGCCTCTCAACCCTGCCTGCACCCCGCCTCCCGCCCTTGCCTGCCTGCAGCCGGCTTCTTTGGCTTTGTGCTGTGGGCGGAGGTGTCGGCCCGTCTGTACAGCGGGGGCAGCCACCGCCACATGGCGCACTTCACCCTCCTCCTTGTCCTCTTTTCAGCAGCCGCCTACAAGTTGGAGGTGCGTGGGTGGCTTGAAGTGGTGGGTGGATGGCAGGAGGTTAATGCTTGGCGCGGGAGCCTATTCATTTAGATGCCTGCAAAGACCTGCTGTGCTGAGAGGCTGTAGGGTGGCTGGCACTAGTAGATTCAAAGGTGTCGTGCCCGGGGCTGTTCCCTAGCTTGCACAGCCTGTCCCGCCCACCTGCAAACCTTGCCTTCCCTCTAATCCCGATTGCTGCCTCAAACTGCCCGCCACCTGTGCTCCCCTCCCTGCTGCCCGCCTCACTGCCCTCCACCTCTCCGCTCCCTTCTTCCACCCCCCCCTCGTGCAGCACACTGCCTTCATGGCCCTCACCCTGCTCTCCGAGTTCAACAGCATCCCCCGCCTGGCTGGCAAGCTGCTTGGGATGGCCGCCTCAGCAGGCGCATGCACCGACAGCGCCGCAGTGACGCGCGCAACCACGGTGCTGGCCGCTGCTGACCGCCTCACCTTCCTGGCCTTCCGGTGTGTTGGGTGGGAGGGCGGGGCGTGGGGGAGTGGGCAGCTGGGATGGGATGGCAGGGTGGGGCGGGGCTGATAAGTTGGGGGGGCCCGCTTGTCAAGGCGTATGCACGAGGGCCTGCCTGCACAGCCTGTCCTCGCTGTGGTGATCCTCCTCCCTGCCTCTCTGCCGCCTCAACAGCGGAAGGAAGGAAGGAAGGAAGCATGCACAGGGACCTTCCTGCCCCTCTCGGCCTGCCCTGATCCTGGTTCCCCTCCTCCCTGCTACTTGTTTCTGACATGCAACGCAGGCGCCCCACGAGCGTACACAAGGGCCTGCATGCGAGAATTTTGCCCCTCACAGCCAGCCCTGACCCTGGTCTGCCCTCCCTCCCTGCCGCGCAGGCTGGTCCCCCACGCGCTGCTGGGCCTGCTGGTCCTCTTCCAGCCCGCCGCCTTTGCCACCCGCGCCTACTACATGCTGGCAGCGGGCGGCCTGCTCTACATGAACATGCTCAATGCTCGGCGGGCGGTCGCCCTGCTGGCGGCGCCGGCTGCTGCCAAGGTGCACGCCCACTGAGGCACGCTGTCCGACTGGCAGCGTAGCAGGCCGCCACACGCGCCGCAGGTGGGCGCCTCCACGGGCTGTGGCTCATGATTCGAGTCTTGCTATGACCTCCCCCCCTCTTCATTCATCGGTTACTGGTAATCACGCCTGTTTGCAGCACGTCCCATTAACGTGCCTTTTCGCGGCCCTGCCTGCCAAAGTAAAGGCCTCGTATGACCGCCGTTCACGCCCCGGAAGCACCCCATTTGCCACCTTTATGAAATTGCCCACAGCCCTCTCTTCCACACCCCGTGGCACGGCCAGTGCCAGTATTGCAACACATTCTGCTGTACCCTTTTGCCTCGCCCCCCTGCCAACCTACCCCGCCCATGCCACCTACATGCCCAGGCTGGCCTCTGCCGGGCCTCAGATTCCAAGCACACGCTGCTTGTCCCCTGCCTCCATTTCGTTCACTCATCCTCGTTTACTAGCGCCCACTCTGCGGCGCACTCCCCTTTGTAAGCCTTTGTTTTGACTGGGTCAATGGACAGGTTGGATCAACAGGGTTTGTCAGCAGGGTGCACTAGGTCTCATCCACACACTGATCAATGTTGTTGAGTACAGCCCACGTCAGCTATTCCTGCGATTGCACACACAGCATTCGAAATGCCCGCCCCTGTGCAGCTAGCTGCCTTTGCCAGCTGGCGCCATGTTGGCTGTTGGCAGCACAATGCGTCCCCGCCAGTGACACTCCTGCACAGCCTGAGGCAGGCCAGGTGCCTGTGCTACTCCTCGCCGCTGCCAGGCCCAGCTGACGCCAGGTTGGCCGCCTCATTGTCGAACGCAACCCCACCCTGCAGTGGCCCCGGCTCGGCCTCGAGCCCCGTTCCGGCCTTCCTGTTGACAGCCGCCTGCAGGGGAAGCAACCAGGCGGCCAGGTCATGCCTTGGCACCAGCAACACAGGTAGCTGTGCATTCTCAGCAGCACTGCCTCCGAATCGATGGTTGCCCTGCTAACCAGAAGCAGCATGCAAAGCTATCAACAGCGCCGCTAGCTGCACAATAACAACATGCTCCCCTGGAGCGTCCCAGCATTCGCGTGCCTGCTGCTCTCCCTGCTCCGCCTCCACCAGTCGCTCCACAGTGCCCAGCTGGCCCGCCAGAGTGGCAGCCACCTCATGGTGTGCTGTGCCTGCTGTGCCTGCTGTCTCGGCCCCCACAGCCGGCTGCACCATGCCGCCAAGCAGCGCCACTGTGGCAGCGGCAGAGGGCGGGTGTGCACCGGCGCCAGCCGCAGTGCCAGCAGAGAAAGCGGCCAAGTTGGCGGGCTGTGCAGGCGCCGGCTGGCGGTGCAGCTCGACGGCAGTGGGGGCGGCGGCTGGCAGGCCCAGGCCCAGCTCCACCTCCTGCGCTTAAGAACAGGTTAATTGAGTATGCAGCAGCTTTGATGTGGCTGGCTTCCTGTGGACTTGAAATGTAAGTGATTGAGCGATTGATGACTTAAAAGGCGCTGGGCACACTTTGCCTCACCCAGAAGACCCTTGCACTGTATCAGCCAGGCCTCGCCCGCCGCTGATGGCCAGGTTTACAAGCGCCTACACAATGCCCACTTACGCCCGCCTGCTCTCACTTGCGCTCACCTCGGGCGGCGGGGTGCTGGCAGGCAGCTCCTCCCGCACGTCATTCGGCACGGCGGCAGCAAAGCCGTGCGCCGCCGCCTGCACTCCGGCACCGCCACGCGTGGTGGCTGCCGTGTGCTCCCTGCTGGGGACTGATGGCATGTCGGGGCCGACGGCCGGCTCTGCAGCGGCGGCCGGCGCCGCAGGGGGCGCCACGCGGTGGCGGGTGCGGCCGTGCGCGCCGCCGCCGCCGCCGCCACCGCCAGTTGTCACACCGCCTCCAGCATCAGCGTCAGCATCAGCGCCAAACTCAGCAGCCACTTGTGCTGCAACCGCTGGCGGGGGTGCTGCTTCGGGCGGCGCACGCTCCTCCACCACGGCGGCCTGCTCCAGCTGCTCCCGGCTGAGGCTGTACACGCTCGTTTGACCATGGTCAAACAGCACCTCTGCCGCCTCTGCAAGCGAAACGAACGAAATCAGGGGTTCAAAGCAAAGCAAAGCAAAAGCAAGTGCTGTGGGAAATGGGCAGGCGCAACTGAGGGCAGGCGTCAATTCCCGGGGCCGGAGCACGCCCAGGGGGGAGGGTGATGGCATGCGCCCAGCGTGAGGCAGCAGCGCCCCTGCAGGGCGCGCCTGGCATGTGCACCAGGTGTGGCCATGACCCCCCGCCGCCACTGCCACCCACCAACCTGTCAGCGCTTCAAACTCCTCTCGGTTGCCAGGGGGCACTGCAGGAAGGGAATGGGTGTGGGGTGTATGGGTGTGGGGCTCAAGCGTAGCTCAGCCCGCCAGCGTGCACAGACAGGCGCTGCCGTAGCTGTGTGCCAGCAAACTGTATCAGCCACATGCAACCCATGCAGTTGGGGTGAAGGGGCAGGGAGGGCCCGGCTTGCCTGCGTGCCCGCTCCTCACTCGCTCCCTGAAGAAGGACCGCGCCTCCTCCTTGCTCGCAAACCTGATGTGGGCCAACCAAGGGCGTGTGATGCCCACACGAGGAGGCATGTGAGGGGTACAATGGGAGGGCAGGGTGCGGCAGGCGGGCGGTGGGCACAGCAAGCGACAGCACGAAGTGCAATGCTGGTGCGGCCGTCCTGATATGCGATTGCCATGGGCAGCCAGCCATGGTCTGTATCACCCTTCAGCAATTCCCCGCCCCCCTGCCCCCGAGTGCCTCCCCGCCTCCCTCACTTGTCCAGGACGGGCCCGCCGCCGCCCAGGCGCCTGCACAGAGCAGGGCACAGCATGCACAGCAGGGCGCGCTGGGCAACAATCCCAGCGCTGCTGGCATGGCTAGCGTCGCCGGCACCAGCATCAGAGCTGACCCCTCAGCCCCACACATGTTGCAGTGGCACGTGCAGGCTGGCTCGTAACAGCCTTGCATGGGGTGCAGAGTAGCAGTCCCCCACCTCAGCGCCGCCGGCACCGCTTCCCCCGGCTGCAGCAGCTGCACCAGGCGCCGGCGGTAGGGTGCCAGCTGTGCGGGGGCCAGAGGCGGCGGTTCCGCCACTGGCTCGTTTGGGTAGGGCAGGCGGGCGGACTGGTCGGGGCCGGTGCCATGCACGCGGTCTTTGGGGTGCAGTTGGAGGTCGGGGAGGGAGGAGAGGCTTGAGGCTGGGAGTCAGCTGTCAGGGACTACCTCTGCCACTCTGTGCGCTGGTTAAATTCTTGGTTTCTCGGTTTGCTGGTTTGCGTGCAGGTCCAATTTGGTTGCTGAGTGTGGTGCGCCTCTGCCCTGACACTGCTCAGGGCATGCACGCAGCTGGCACCGCCACGACCAAGCCCACCTTCGATGCTGTCCAGCCACGCATCCTGCTCCTCCTCCCTCTCGTACTCCAGGTAGGACCCAGAGGGGTCGAAGAAGCCCTCCTGAGGTGGGGACAGGCTAGTGAGCGGCTTCGGAAACCTAGGTTCTCGTTTTTTTCCGGATACATGCTTGGCGGGAAAGGACGGGCGGGAAGGGATGAGGGCATGACCTATGCTGGCAGCCTGCCCGCAATGCCAGCACGCCCCTGCCACATTGTGCACCCACTCTGCCCCCCGCCCCGCCCCGGGCCCGCCAGCTCAGCCTGGGCCCTGCCACCTCACCGCCAGCTCCTTCCTCAGGTGGAAGGGCTCCACGTCCTCGCCCACCTCGTTCTGGGCCTCCTCCGGCTGGTCGTACCGCTCCTGGGCCTGCGGTGCTGTCCAAGGTTCAAGGTTAGGGTTCTGCAGTCGAGTAATTGTAGTTGCCCACCTCGTTCTGGGTCTCCTCCGCCTGGTCGTACCGCTCCTGCGCCTGCAATGCAAGCGCAAGAAGAGGGGAGTGATGCAGTTACACCTGAAGATTGACCACCTCAAGTGTGCCGGCAGGTCGAGCCCATACTGCATGCGCTCGCGGCTTGATCCTCTTGACCCGCGCTGCGCTGTGCAGTGCTATTGGCCGCAACCTGCAGCCCAGGCTTCACCAGCAGCCTGCCCTATGCAGCCCAGCAGCACCGCTGTCCCGCCCCCGTCCCACTTGCATTGCCCCACCCAGTCGGGCCTGCTGCTCTCGCCCCCACCCACCTTCAGCGCCTCGCCCAGCACTCCCTGGTCCTGCTGCTGCTGGCGCAGCAGTGCGCGCTGTGCTCGAGCAAAGCCGGGGTCGGCGGCGGCGTGGCTGGCGCTCAGCGCAGGGTCTGCAGAGGGGGCACCAGGGAGACGAGCAGTCACCATTGCACTTGCTATGATGGCAGAGAGGTCTGTGCCGCTGCTGCTGCTGCTGCTGCCGAGGCTTGCATCCGATGTGAGTCCTACATGCATTGCCTCTGTCCCCGCCATCCAGCCCGCCTCAGCTGGATGATAACCGCTCAACTGGAAGCACCGGCGGCCCGACAACCACCCTCCCCATCGGTAAGCTGTGCCAATAAACTGTGCCCTGTTCCACCTCCCCTCGCTTTCTGGTGTGCAAGCCTCCTTACCCCTCTCCCCCACCTCCCAGCGTGCAGCACCGCACCCTTCCCCTCCTCACCCCTCCCCCTCACCTCCAGGCGCGTACGCCTCAAACGGCCTGTCCCCCAGCACCAGCGGCTCCACCCCCGCCCGCACGCTGCCCGGCACCTCGTCATCGATGCCATCCGCTGGGTCCCGCGCCGACGGCTGCAGCTCCACAAAGCGGGTGCGGGGGCGCTTACAACGCTCTTCCTCCTCCTCATCGGCCACGTCAGCGGCGTCTGTGAAGGGCAGGCGCTTCTCACGCATGCTAGCGGCGTGTCGCTGCGGAGAGTGAAGGTTTGAGTCATGGGCAGGAAGAAGTGGGGGGGACGTGAGTGTGGATGGCGTGTGCACATGTGGCAGGCACATGTGGCGGGCAGCGGCAGACGAGAGGGGAGGCAGGTCGGGCGGGGTGGCGGCGGGGCGGGTGGGCGGCAGCGCTCCAGAAGGGCACTGGGAGAAGGAGAGCGGGCAAGCCTCAGCTAGTCGCACAACTGCGCAGAGGCCCCGCGATGCCAAATTCCGACCTGGGGCAGTGTCGGCGCCGACTTCCGAAATGCTGACGCAGTCTCAGCAATGATTGAGAAGCAGTGGAGATGTTGTTTGCGAAGGAGGATCAACCCGAGAGGAGAGTGCAAGCTCCAAGGCTGGATGGGGCCTCAACATTCCACCCATTCGCCCTGCTGGCAGCTGCCACCGCCAGTGCCGCACCCACTTTCACACCTGTTGTCACCTCCTGCCCGCGCACTGTTGGGATGTGCTGGTTGTATTACAACGCCCCAGGGGTAAGGCACGAGACTAGGGGGCGGGGACAATCACGCAAATGAAATTGCAACGTGGGTGCCCGGAGGCAGGCAGTTCACCAATGCACGCGGGCAGGGGGGCAGGGAGGCAAGAGGCATGCTTGGCTGGCACTGCTGCCGGCACAGGCGATCACTCAAAACAAGGTTCTATGCGGAAAGATGGAGGGTGGAAGAAAGGACGATGGCTGATGGCACAGGATGGTGGGGTGGAGGGTGGAAGGGGAGAGGGGGACTGTGCAAGGTAGTGCAGTGCAGTGCAAAGCGAGCGGGGGCAAAACGCGGCCATGCGTGGGCACACAGAGCCGACGCCAGGCACTCTTTGCTCGGCTTCAGCGTTGCAAAGCCGAGGGAAGGCGAGGCGACGGAGGCTTCGAGCGAGCACTCAAAAATGGGCAACGGCGCACAGGCAGCAGCGTAAAGCCGTGTGCAGCGGCGGGGCAAAGGGTACGCACAGAGGGAAACGTGCCGGTGCTAGACACACAGGCATGCATGCGTGCGGGGGGGACCCCTCGCCCTGGGGGCCGGGCCACAGGGCGGGCCGAGGGTGCAAAAGAAGAGGGCGGGGTGCCAGACAACGCTGAAAGTTAAAGACATGCAAAATTGATTCATCATCGTTGAACCTTGGGGGAGGAGGGCGCAGTGCGGGGAGGGGGGGAGAGGGGCAGGGCGGAAAGAATGCGTGCGCGGGTGGGCTGCGCCCTCGTAGCCGACTGGCGACCTGCCTGCCTATGTAGGGGCGGGCGGGGCAGGCCAGGGACTTGGACGGCGGGGCAATGGTGGGTGGAGAGCGGGCGCTGCTGTGGTGGCGGTGGGGTGGAGCTTTGCTGTGCAAGGGTGTTGTAGGGTCTGTATCTTTTCTTGGGCGGGCGGGACATCCCGCACATACCGGTAAGGTTGGGCTGTGGGCCTGCGCTGCACACACACACATGCGCCCGGTGCCCTGCGGAGCATCCTTGGACGCTCGCAGCGTGCACAGCGCTGCTGCCTCCCGGGGGCTACAGCCCACCAGGGGCAGGCGGGAGGCAGGACCCGCCCTGGCGGCGGCTGGCAGAGCGCTCTTCATGCGCCCTGCTGCCCATCGTCCATTTTTTTCTTCTTCTTCTGCACGTGAGCCCCGCCTTCACCACTGGAACTTGGCCTGCACCAGCACGTCCTCATACAGCTCGGCGGCGTGCTCCCAGCTCAGGTCCTGCTGCATCCCGCGCTCCTGAATCCCCCTGTAAGAGCGCAAGGGGGTGGGCGGGGAGGCCGAAAAAGGAAAGGGTCGGGGGCATGCCGGGGGGCGTGGGCAGGCGGGCGGCTGGCCTCCACGCATCTCGAGGTACACAGGTGTTTGCGGTCCTGCAACAACACTCGAAATGTGTGCTGCACAACTGCCTCTTCTCTCGACTAGAGCAGCACAAGGGCGGCTTGTGCTGCTCCTCGTGCTGGGGAAACGTGTTCAGCGCACGCCCCGCGTACCCGCCCCGACAGCAAATCCGGCCATCTATCTACCACCGCTCCCCTCCCCCCTCCTCGCCTGAAGCTGTCCTTGTGCTCCCGGAAGGTGTAGAGGGCATCGTGCAGCGCGTTGCGGAAGCGCCCGCTGTCGGCAGCCTCAAAAGTCCACCCTGCGCAGGGGAGGGGAGGGGGCACAGAGGGTTTGGCTTGTGAATGCTTGGGGTATCACTAGAACAGGGGCAGTGCTCAGGGTGCCAGTGCCCGTGTCCACAGCACGGAGGGCCCGGCATTGGACAGGGCCGCATCGGGCCAGAGCTGGGGACCGGTGGCAACGTGACGGCGTGCTTCCTCCAGACGGCCACACCAACTACACCTCTGCACCTTCTTCTGTGAATCAATCACCAAGGGTGCACAGCCTTCCCCACCCCACCCACCCGTGCCGGTCTTCTCAAACGGATTGAACGGCTTCACGGTGTCCCGCAGCCCGCCCACCGCGTGCACCACGGGCACTGCAGGGCAGGGTAGGGAGTGTGAGGGGTTGCGGTTGGAGGATGGCTGGGTGGGGTGGGGCCAGGGGCAGGGGAAGGGGGGAGCCAGCTGCTGGGAGCACTGCCAGCGCTGGCCAGCGCTGCCTGCTCCGCTTTGCGGCTTGTGGCCCTGCAACCAGCCAAGGCTTCCCACTGGCACCGCCCGGCAGCGGGGCATGCCGTCCCTCGGTGACCCTGCCAGGCACGCCCCGACCAGCCTGCCACAGCAAGGCCGAAGTGAAAAGGCATCCCAGCACACACCTGTGCCGTAGGCCATGGCATAGAGCTGGTTGAGGCCGCAGGGCTCAAAGCGGGAGGGCATGAGCAGGATGTCGCAGCCTGGGGCAGGAGTGAGGGGAGGGGAAGGGGGAGGGGAGGAGGTCAGGGAAGAGGAAGGGACGGCGGTCAGGAGGAGGGGAGGCAAGGAGTTCAGGTACACAGGCGCCGGGGTGGATGAGGGCAACAACGGGCGCAGGGGGTCGAGGGCAGGAGGTAGTCCGGACCCGTGGCGGGCGGGGCAGGCGGCAGCAATGCTGGCTTCCCACAGCCGCGCCCTTCACGCCCTTCAGGCCTCTGCTGTCCTGGCCAGCGCCACCAAACCCCAGCTGGCGTGCAGCTGAGCAGGAGGCCTGCGCGGCCCCACAACCCCACGCCACCCCGCCCTGCTGAGCTGGCGGTGTGCCCGCGGCTGACGTGGCGCCAGCTCACCCGCTGTGATGCGGTGCGCCATCTTCACGCTGAACCCCACCCAGCCGCGGCACTTGTCGTGGTTGCGCCCCTCCATGTCCCTGCAGGGCCGAAGGGAGGGCTGGCAGGCGCGGGGGTTACACGGGAACTCTTCTAGCACAGCACTTGAGGTGATGAACAACCCATCCACTGCCGTCTGCGCTTCTGTTCTCATAACACACCCACCCCTTCCACCCCCAGCTTCCCACCCCCACCTGGCCCGCATTCTCCAGTTCCCCCCGCCCACAGTCAAACCAGGGCCAGCCACACACTGGCCGTAAGTACGATCCTGACCTCCTCTCCCAGCCATTACACCAGCTGGCACCCTCCCCAACCATCTTCCAAGCACTGCCGCTGCTGGAAGCAGAACCCATACGCTTCTGACCTTCCCCTCCTCTTGCTGTCTGTCGACACCCCTCCCTGCCCACCCCCTCCTGCCCACCTGAGCGCGTTCTCCAGGTCCTCCCGCCCGCTGCCCAGCAGCACCAGCTGGCACCCCTGCTCCATGAGCCACTGGTAGTTGTCGTGGATCAGGTCCACCCCCTTCTGGTAGTCCAGTCGGCCGATGAAGCCAAGCATGGGGATGTCGGCATTCACGGGCAGGCCCAGCTCCTGCACAAGGGGGGTGATGGGGCGCGCAGCGGGTTGGGGGGAAGAAGGAAAGGGTGCTGAAGACACAAGAGCGGTGTGCTGTGTGCAGCGGGCAGGGCGCTGAGCGTTGCGAAGCGGCAATTTGGCGCGCGTAGCCACGGCGTGCATGGCAGGGCATGGCAGGGCATGGCAGGGCATGCCCCCAGGACGCCGCAGCGCCCCCCCCCCCCCCCCCCCTCCCCAGCCCACCTTCTGCAGCGCCATCTTGCACTGCCTCTTCTTCTCCAGGGTCTCCACCGTGTAGTTTGTGTACCCGTCTGCACGACACAGGCAGGGGGCGGCAAGAGGGTTAACAAGACGGACAAGGGGTGGGCAATCTGACGCGACTGGAGGCATGCTGTTCTAGCTGTGCTGGCAAAGCATTGTGCAGAGTCGGGGGAGCAGCCGTCATGAGCCGTGCGCTACATAACGATGCTACATGCTCTACTATCTACGTTTATAGCCGCCCTCACTCACCGGAGCGGAGGTGCGGGTCCACCGCGGGGCTCCACTCAGCATAGTCGATGCCATTCACCACGCCTGCAGGAGGAGGTGAGGCAGCAGCAGACAGCGTTGGACACAGTGCCGCTCAGCCAGCCAGCGCGGCCTGTGTCCTGACCACGCTAGCAGAGCGCACAGCTGTCAGGGGCAGCGGTTGGGGCGGGAAACACGCCGTGTATTGGATCAGTTTTGCACGCCGATGGGGAGCCAGAGCGCACAGTGGGCGGTGCACTACATCCCCCTGCTCCCCCTGCTCAACCCCCAGCACCGCCCCTCCCTTGTGGCCCCCGCCTCACCCCTCAGCTTCCACGAGTGCTCCTGGAACACCTGGTGCAGCCCCCAGCCGCCCTCCTGGGTCTGGCACTCCCACGCGTAGCCGTGGCTCACGGCAACCATCCTGCGGGGGTGGTGGTGGAGGGGCAAGCGGAGGTGCGGGCGCAGTGAGCACGGTTGGCAGCATTGGGCAAGGCATGGCCGGGCTGCTCAACCCCGAGGCCCCGCACCTGACACCCCTGTGCCGCCTGTGCACCGTGGTGCCGCCCACCTTCCTGATGCTCATGTGCCACCTCGTCCGTGCCCCGTCCCCACACCTTCTCCCACACAAATTCGCCTTGCAGACGGAACAAAACCGCGCCTCGCACTGCCCCACTCCCACACGGCGTGCGCCGCCGCCCCGCATATGTCAGTAACGCCATGTGAAGCTTGTGACTCTTGCTGGTGCCCACCCCCACCTGTGCGCCGTGATGATCCCCGCCTTCATGATGTTCATGTGCTCGCCGCCCACGGGGTCGTCCAGCCTGCCAGGCACGGCCAAGGCAATACACGGGCAAGGGGCAGCACAGCTCTTAGCGTGGCGGTGCGGCAATCGGCCTTAAGGAATCAAAAACACGGACACAAACACCCCAAACCTTGGGAGAAAAAACCCAAGCCTTCACAAATACGGCAACGCATGGCACCCCCGCCCCACCACCCACCAACCGACCTGAAGAGCTCGCGGTAGTGCTCCGGCACCTCCAGCCGCTCCAGCTCATCCATGGGAGCCCGCCCCTGGTGCGCAATGTTGTGCAGCACCAGCACGGCGCGCGCAAAGTGGAACTTGCCGTGGTCGCGGTAGTGCGCCTGCAGGGCGGGAGAGGCAGAACAAAGACACTCAGTGAGCAGTACACATTGCAGAGCACACAAAGCAGGCGAAATGGAAGTTGCCGTGGTCACGGTAGTGCGCCTGCAGTGTGGGGCGTCGGAACGGAACAGATGCAGAGGTGTTGAAAGCAGCGCGATTTGCCCTCGGGTAGTGCCCCTCTGCACTACGGCCCCTCAGGTACTGCCCCTCTGTACTGCGGCCCAGCAGCCCCCCAGGCACCCCACTTGCCTGCAGGTAGAACGGCAGCAGTGCGGTGTGCCAGTCGTTGGCCACAAACAGCAGGTTGTCCTCGCCTGCGGGGGCAGCGCAGGCGGCGGCAAAGTGAAACAAGGTTAGTGGACAGGAGTGTACAGGGAAGCAGGGAGGGGGCAGCGAGCAGCCTGGGCTAGACAGTGTGCAGCAGAGGCAGAGTCACGGGCGCTGCCGCCCCGACGCCCTGCCAAGCCCACAGGCAAGGCACAGAGAGGGCGGCACGGGGCACAGAGCCGCACAGGGCGCAGCACGGGCCCACACAGAGCGCAGCACGCCGGGCCAGGGTGCCACCTACCGTATGGGACGCCGCCGCATGGCACCACCCAGGGCGCCTCCAGCGCCGCCTTGGTGAGCAGGGCGCAGCGGAAGGTGACGTCCTGCCGGCTGCCGCCGTAGATCTCGTCTGCGGGCATGCGGGCAGTGGCAGAGAGATGGTAAGGGCAGAACACACGAGGGCTGGAGGGGTGGACCAGGGGCATGCACCGTGCGCGCCCGTACCCCACCATCGCAGCCTCCGCCCCGGGTGAGGCTGGAGAAGGGAAGCAAGGACACTCGTGTTTGCAGGACATGTGGGCGGGGTGGTCCACGCACACACGCCATGCCCCATGCCCCAGCCGGCCTTCAAATCAAGCAAGCAAGCAACAAGAAGCGGCACTCACTCCCGCAGGACATGAAGGAGGGGTGGTCCACAAACACATAGTCCACGCCGTCCTGGTAGGCATGGAAGTAGCCCACCTGCGGCGGCACCCAGGCAGGCAGAGGGGGGAGGCATGCACACAGCGTGAGCAAACAACAGAGATGCTGCCGCCTGTTCAAACGTCGCTGCATCCGCATCTCAGTGGCTATCCAGCTTCTCGATCACGGGCATCAACCCAACTCTGACACGCGTGACACACACACACACGCACAAGCATGAGCATGAGCATGTGCAGCCACCCCGCACCTCCTGGTCAGAGTCCCACACGCGCATGCGGTGGCGCACGCCCGTCTCCCACGCGTCCTGCACAGGGGGAGGTGGAGGCAGCACAGATATTCCTTTCTTCTGTGCCCGCTCCTGACCTGGAACACCAGGCCCGGCAGGCCGAGGCAGGGGGCACGCAGCACGCTGCGCGCAAAGCGTGCCAGCGGTAGGGCACGCTGCGCCCCTCATGACCTCGACTCCAACCGGTGAGCAGGGAGCTGCTGTGCACCCCACCCGCTGAGCGCCGCCCTGTGCAGCTGCAGCCCTGATGTACGCCCCGCGCCCATCCTACCGCCCTTGGGAGCGCGGCTCACCGTACAAGCTCTTTCGGGATGCTAATTTGAGGGCACCTGCCAGCTTTGTGGACACACCCCTCCAACCTACACCGCCACACACCGCCCGCCCCTCCCCCGGCCCCCAGCGCACGTCGTAGACTTTGTAGCGCGGCGCGATGCACATCACGCGGTGGCCGCGGGCGGCCAGGGACTTTGGCAGCGCCTGCATCACGTCGCCCAGCCCGCCTGCAGGACGGATGTGTGCATGACACTTGTATGGGCTGTAGGATGTTGTGTGGTTTCACATAACCGTCATCTTCAGGTGAGGCATGCAAACATCACCCAGCCCGCTTGTGGCACCGCACCACATATGCGCAGCCCCCCCCGGCAGGCACAGGAGTCGCAAAATAGGCGGCTCCTGCCCCTTGCATGCCAGGCAGCGCACATCTACCTAATTGATGCGGCAGCACATGGTGCGGCTGTGCTAGTCATTCAATCTGCACTCCCCTAATGTGGAGCAAGGCCCCCCAGCACTGCACACCCATTGTGCACCACACTACCTGCTCCCCGCAAGAGCAGCCGCCATCCCCCAATCCCCCAGCGCACCGGTTTTGGACCATGGCGCGCACTCAGCACCCACAAACACGATGTTCATGCCCGCGTTAGGGTTGTCAATCTTGGGCTTCAGGGGGGCAGCTGGCGCCACGGGCTCTGGAGCTGCTGCCACGGGCTGCGGCACCGGCGGCGGCGGCGGCGCCACGGGCACTGGCGGCGGGCGCGCCGGGGCGGGCGGCGCTGTGGGGAACTCAAGGGTGCGCGGGAGCACAGCGGGGGCGGGTTTGGGCGGTGGCGGCGCCACAACCGGCGCCGCAACAACCGGCGGCGGCCGGGCGACCGGCGGCGGCGGCGGGGGTGCCGCCCGGGGTGCGGCCGCAATCGTTGGCTCCTGCTCAAGCTGCTTCAGAAGGCCCTGCTGCGAGCGCTTGCGCTCCTCTATCTGCAGCGGATGGAGACAAGACGGTTGCAAGGGCGGGGCGGGCGGCATGGCATGGCAATGATGAGGAGGGTCACAGGGGAGAGCAGCAGCCAACTCGGGAGCTGGGTGCTTAATTAGTGGGCGGGCTCCAACAGAATGGAGCACCCAACCCGTCAAGCCCTGCCAGCCGCCTGCACAACAGCTGCCAACTCCTGAGGCTTGCTGCATCCGAGGCTTGCCTGCTGCAGCAGCTCCTGGTGCAGCTTCCACATCTCTTCATCACTCGAGCTCATGGCTGCAGGGGGCGCCGCCCCCGCTTTCTGTGACGCCAGCCTGGGAGCCGCGGGTGCCCCCGTTGGCGCCGCCCTTGCTGGCGGCGGGGGCGCTGCTGCTGATGGCATGGACGGCGGCGGTGGCGCCCCGGCTGCGGAGCCTGGCTGAGCGGGCTGCGAGGGCGGGGCGGGCGTGGCGGAAGTGGGCGCCTTCCGGCGTGCCCGCGTCACACGCGGCTTGCCGCCGGCTGCCGTAGCCAGCACGTGCAGCCGACGGCTGGTGCAGCCTGCACACAGGAGGACGCAATCGCAGCAGTGAGGAGGCAGGGTGGGGGGCTACTGCCCACGCCTGGCGGCCCGACGCCGGGCGGCAGCGGCAGCGGCAAGGGCAACCCTGTTTCGGCCACCACAAGAGGCCCGCAGCTGTCGTGCATTGCGCACCAACGGTCTCGGGGGCCCGCCGGCAGCGCGCCAAGGGCCCCGATATGGCCCTGACCCTCCCCCAGTTGCGCTGGTGCCGGCCCGAGACGTGCGGCTGTCGGTGCGGCTCGGTGACACTCCGCCCAAATATACCATCACTCTCACCGGGCACGTAGGAGGCCCCCAACATGGCCGGGGAGGCTAGCAGGGAGAGGGCCGACATAGGGGGTGCCCTGTTCCAACTCTCAGAGCGGCTCCAGCACTCTGAGCCGTTTGATTATTGCTCGATAGCCTGTGGTGATCGCAAAATGGACCTAAGAAGTCGAGAGCTTCGGGGCCGCTGCACTTTTGTCGGAACGCTGTTCGCAAGCGGTAGCTAGCGGCGCACGGCAGTGTGAACGCACCAATGATTGAACATGCCGTGCGCTAGCAGAAGGCGCCAAGGGGGACTGCACCGCTGGCGGCAGCGGCGCCACATCATCCGTAAGCTCCAACAACTGAATGTCGGGTGGCCCTCTGGCTCCCTGTGCCTTCCACAGGCAAATATTGGACATGACTTGCTTACTTAGTTGCATGGATACTGCGAGTTATGAACGGTGGCAAGAACAGCGTGCGGCCATGCTGCCGTGGTGACGCTTGGCGTCACTGGGCAGAGCTTGGCAAAGAACTCGAATGCACCCGCGTCATTGCACAGCATCAACTACGATTTCAGACAGCTCTGTCAACCAGAACTCCTCGTCCCTCTCTTTTCTTGCTGGATCACTCAGCGCTGCAGCTGGCATTCGCGCGGCACACCTGCAGGGGGCCAGCAGGCAGGGGAGAGCTGTTTAACAACGCTCACCGTGCACCCTCTCCCAGCAACGCAGCATGTGTTTTGAGAGTGGGGGCGGGAGGGGGGAGGCCTTGAATCACCCAGCAACGCAACACACGGATTGCTGATGTGTCCCCTGGCCCCTTGCTCCCGCATCAACACTCCTGTAAGTGCCACATCAGCGCACCTGCCACGTCGGCAGACGCATCCCACAGCGCCGCCGCCAGCTCAGCGTCGTAGCTGAGGGGCGAAGAGCGCACCAGCTTCACGCCTGGCAGCTTGCCTGAAGCGGGCAGTTGGGAGGGCATCGCGGGCAGGGAACAGGAGTGACAAGGAGGGGCATCATGGGCAGGGTGGGATGCGGCGCTGTCGGAACCGCCAAGGAGGCAATGGCAGCGCCACAAATGTCACTCTTGCATGGTACAGAGCTGTGCATCCGCGTGCGCCTGCCTGCACGGCCCCAGCAGCCTGCCCACCCTGTGACAGCTGGCGCAGCGGCCAGTCGGCGACAGCGACCGCCAGGGCTGCCAGGGTCCAGGCGCACAGGCGTGCCACCTCTGCAGGGGGCGCAAGGTCATGAGAGAGAGTCATGGGACGGTATGTGCAACGTCACCGTGGGGCACGGGCATCGCCACCCTCAGCAAAGGAGGGACGGCCGGCAGTACGCAAGGCGTGCTGATGAAGCGCTGTGGCAGGGACACTGTGGCAGGCGGGTGACCAGGAGTGGTGCCCTCGCCCGCAGGGAGGCCCGTCCCCACCCCCCAAGTGGCTGCCGCCCCAGCAGCATTGGGCAGCCAGTGGGCCTGGCCAGCCCGCACACCCTGGCTGGCCAGCCCGCGCACCCCAGGGTGTGCTGGCTGGCATGCCAAACCAGTGCATCAGCGCCCTGCCCACAGCGCCCTGCACAGGGGGCCGCATTGCGGGGAGGGTGGGTTGCTGAGGGCATGCCATAAGGGGTCAGGAGGATGAAGAAGGGGATTGTGAGGGCCAGCATGCAGGGTGTATACATAGGCATCTGCAGACGTGCCCTGCGGAGCTGAGAGGCAGCTGAAGCTGACGGCTGGCTCAGGGCAGGGCAGCGCAGGCCGGCTGGCGGCACTTGCCTGCTGGCTGCTCGGCCCGTACCAGGACACCAGGGGGCAGGCAAAGGCAAAGGGCGCGTAGAACTGCACGGCATGCACAGCACGGCAGGGAGAGCGCGTCAGGCGGGCGGCTGCCTGGCTGATCCTGCAGCACAAGTCGAATGTCTGCCCTTGTCTTCCCCTCTCCGCCTGTAAACCGCCCCTGTCCTCAACTATCAACCAACAAAACTAGCATTACCTACCCCTCCCAGCATGCCCACCCCTCAACGTCCCATCCTTACCCGGAGATCCTGCTCAGGCGGCAGCAGCGCCTGGCCGGCGTCGCCAACCCGGTCACCGGCAGTGTCCCAGGGCGCCGCCGCCGCATACAGCACGGCCTCCGCCCCGGCTGCACAGGCAGGCAGCGTTTGGGCACAAACAGAGGGTCACGTTCTCGGATCCAAGTGGGCCGGGGCATCACGGGCAGTTGAAAGGATGGCCTGGCCATGCGGCTGTCTGGCCAGTGGCAAACCGCACGGAGTAGCTCACAGCGTGTCGGCTCCTCTACCAGAGAAACGGTTGCAAATCCACAACCAATGCCTCCTTGGAGCAAGGGCAGCTGACAGGGCCCATGCCGGCAGAACCACAGGCCCCTGGGACGGCCCGCTCACCGTCTGGCGGGGCGTACAGCGCCTGCACCGCCCGCCGCACCACCCACGTGGAGTGGCGCCACACGTCAGTGCGCACCGCGCCCGGGTCGACGGCGCAGCTCTGCGGGGAGGGGTGGGCGGTGGTGGCAGAGGGGGGGCGAGTGCAGGCTATGCGCAGTGTTGCAGGCTTCTATGCTTCGAAAGCTCCGCCCATTACTGCGCGCGTCCTACTGCCTGCCTGCATCCCCCCGCACACACCACCCACCTGCACGTTGTGCTTACACGCTGGCCTGCCCAGCCCCGTCCCCTGCGCCCCATCCCACCTGCACGCCATGCCTGCACGCCGTGCTTACCCGGCCCAGACCAACGACCCTCCCCACCTGTACGCAGCCTGCCTAGCCGGCTGGGTAGGGCAGTGCCCAGCCCTGCCCACCACCCCTGACCCCCACCTGCACGCCCTGCCTGCCCAGCCGGCGCTGCAGCTCGTAAGCCATCAGCACATTGGCCAGCTTGGTGTTTTGGTAAAAGTGGCCGAAGTCGCCCCGCAGGAAGTCATGCTCCACATCCTCGCCCAGCAGCCCAGCCCGGTGCGTCACCGAAGACACCACCACCAACCTGCCAGCCACGGTGGTATGAGAGGAGGAGGTGATATCGAGGGGTGGGTACATGCGGCAGGGGGGAGCACCACCGAGGCGGTGCCGCACTGCTGGCAGCTGGCTGGCTCGATTTGTGGGGGACGCAGAGCGAGTGGCTGAGCGTGCATCACATCATTCCGAAAAAAAGCAATTGATCATCAATTGCATGATGCCCAGCGGCGGGCGTTAGCTCTGAGCTTGCCTGGCGGGGGCAGATGCCACCAGCACTCCCTCCAGCAGCCGGGTCAGCAGGTAAGCACCCAGGTGGTTGGTCTGTGGGGGCGCACAAAGAGGGTGGCTGGGGTGAGCGCTTGGGCCATCACAAAGTCAGCTCGGCCTGGTGGGTGGGCTAGACAACAGTGCAAGCCAGACACTGCAAGGCAGAGCTGGGCAAGCTGCTCACTAACCAACGCTGGCCAGAGTGGCTGGGAAGAGCATGGGCGAGCGCCTCCGTAACCAGTGCTGCACAGCGGGCCGGCAGGCGGGCTGCCTGCACCCTGCCAGCTCAGCGCCGCTGACCTGGCACAGCTCAGCCACCCCATCCTTTGTGAGGTGGCGTGTGGTTGTGTAGGCTCCTGCAGGTGGGCAGGTGAGCGCAAAAACACAAGCCAGTTGAGAGATTCACACAGCATGGCCTCCCATGCTGTACACACCGACCAGCCCAACAGGGAGCCACCCAGCCAGCTCTCGGCATGCATGCACGCTGCACTCGGCGCCTGCACCATGGCTGCAGCAGCAGCACATGCGTTCGGCAGCAGCACCTGCGTTCAGCAGCAGTATGTGCAGCGGGCGGCCCTGGCGCCGGAACTCGGCTGCAAAGGCCCTGCAGGGGAGGGCGAGGCGCCAGCTGGCAGACCTTGCGACACGTGGACACGAGGAGGAGCAGGAAGGCCCACTTCCCTGGTCGCCAGGCCTCATGCTTGGTGCTGGGCACGTGCTGCCAGGCAGGCGGCGCCAGGCAGGGTGCCAGCCGCACCTGATGCTGTCAGGGATCCCCATGTCCACCAGAGGCCCCACTGACACGTCAGCATCCGGATACTTCTCCCTGCATGGTGGGGGAAAAAAGGATCAGGAAAGTTCAACCCGATGCTTTTACCCCCAGTTCAGAAAGCATCGGCACAAGCATGGTGGGCCAAGCCGGAGCAACATGCTGCACGGCTGGCTGGGGTGCCTGCCCACCTCCGCGCCCTTGCACCGGCCCTGCTTGCTTGCCCGCAGACCACCACACTGAGCGAACATCTTCCTTCCTCACTTGATGCGGCGCAGGGTGGCGCCCGCCTTGTCTGCCGACCGCACCGCCAGCACCACGGACGCCCCCATGCCTGCGAGCTCTCGGGCGCACACCCTGCGTGCAGCAGCGGCGGCAGCAGCGGCGGAACCAGCTGAGTGTGGACGGCAGCGCTCCCCCTGCCAGGAAACGTGCTGCCTAGCCATACTTGGTGCCCAGACAGCAACATAAGGTGGCTCCCGCCGGTGGCTCACTCGCCAATCCCCCCTGAAGCGCCGGTCACGAGTGCGGTTTTGCCTCGCAGGTCTGGCATGCTGGCGCTCTTTGCTTGAACTCGAACTGTCAAGCGGCACTCTTCGGTTCAGATTCACGGCTAGGCAAGACGGACTGGTGCCAGCTGACTCAGGTGGTGGCCGCTCAGCTTCCCACCTGTAACACTGTCCAAGGGTCATGGCACAGGCTGTGCTCCTCCGCTGGCACATCCCTACGCCACCTGCCTGCCAGCCAGTTGCCCTCAGCACCACCACACCACCGCCGCTGCCCAACTGCCGCTTCTATCTTGCAGGAAATGATGGTTGCACCATCTTGCGGTTGCACAATATACGGACACAGGCACATGGCGGTGGTGCGAGCGAAAGCAATGCAACAACATGGGGGCATACATATCCGAATCAGGCTCAGGCAAGCAGCAGCTTGTGCAGCTCAGCATCACAGGGAGGCGCCTGCCAGGCTGCGCCCCACTCCTCGTCTCTGCCAAACCGGGCAATGCCGCGGGCGGCCAGCTGGCGGCGAGGAGCAGCAAACAGGCTCTCGTTGGCAGCAACCATCTCGGCTGCCTTGCTGTCCAAGTAGAGGGAGTCCAGCGGGCAGCGCGCCAGCTGTGCCAGAAGCTGTGCCAGCGCCTGGGGTGTGGGATCCTCTGCCGGCTGCAGGCGGCGATAATGCCACTGTTCGGCGAAGAGGTGCAGGCTGCGCAGCTTGGGCAGCGCCGCCAGCGCAGGCGCTGCGTTGATGGCGCAGCCCAGCGGCAGAGCAGCCGCCTCCAGCTGGCGCAGCGCCGCCAGCATGGACGGCTGCTGCAGCACGCTTTGGTCGCAATAGCGCATGTTGAGCACGCGCAGCGCGGGCAGGGTGCCGACGGCAGAGCATAGGGCTGCATCGTGAGTTGAGGTCAGGCTGTCGCACAACAGGCGCGTGAGGTGAGAGAGCACCGCCAGCCCGCCGTGCGGGACGACCAGGGCGCCGCTGCACCTTCTCCCCCACACCTCCAACTCGCGTAGGGCAGTCATGGAGGCAAGGGGCAGCCGGTGCTCCGGGTGCCGGGGGTCTGGTGTAATATCGTCCAGCTCCAGCCGTGTGAGGCTGCCGCCCAGCCGTGCAACGCCAAAAAGGTTGGCACGCGTGTTGCGCAGCGCCAGGCAGCGCAGGTGGGTGGCCCCCTTTACCGCCGCCGGCAGGGTCTCAATGGAGCCGCCCGTTATGCACAGCATGCGCAGGGAGGCCGGCAGGCACCCCGCCTCCATGTGCAGGCTCTCGGCCTCGAGCACCAGGGACTCCAGCCGGCGCAGGCGCGCCAGGTGGCGCGTGATGCGCAGCTCTTGCATCCACGATTCGTAGTAGGGGCAGAGCACCAGGTGACGCAAGCGGGGCAGGGCCGCCACCCAGCCCGCCACCTGCAGCATGTGCGGGGGCCGGAGGGGTGCGGCGGGTTGGGCACAGGGTTCCGTGGCCAGGTTATGACTGCTCCGCGGCAGCGTCACCCGCGTTGGTCTACCAGCCAGCGCAGGCGTCACCAGCAGGGCAGCAAGCAATGCCAGCAGCGGCGCAGGAAGAGCGCACCGGGCAGCAAGTGCAAAGCATGCAGCGTGAAGATTTGCCAGCATTGATGCTGGCAGCAGTAAGAGGGAAGTGCAGGCAGTGCAGCAGAAGGCAGCACAGACAGCACAGGCAGCAGGCAAGTCAGGCCGCCCGTGCAGGTGGCTACGTGCACCAAGCACCCACCTCCAGTTTGCCGGGCCACTGCAGCGCCAGCGTTTCCAGCCGGCTGCCCGCCAGGATGGCTGCCGACAGCATCGCCTGCACGGGGACATGCAAAGAAGGGAGGGAAGGGCAGGTGTATTGGTAAATGGAGCGGGGCGCTAAGAGACACTTTCGGTGACGTTGTATGTGATTGGACAGGGAACAAGACCATGCCAAGCTCGCACCCACCACTGTCGCCCCTGCTCAACCCGCAAGCCACCCAACCAGCTGCCCCGCCCGCCCACCTGGCAGATTGCATCATCGTACACCGCCTCACCACCCTGCTCCACATCTTCTGGGAACATGCCGTCCAGCTCGCAGACGGTTGTCAGCGTCATCCGCCGCACCTGCTTGCGGCCCTCAGCCAGCCACACGCTGAGCGCCTGCAGCTGGGCCTTGCTGCCCTCCACAGCCACCCGCTCCCACAGGGTGGGGCTGCCATCACCCACCGCCTTGAGGCGTTTGCAGCTGGCCATTAGCGACAGCCTGCAGGGGGCGCAAGAGCCGCGGAAGGGGAGTGTATGGGCGGAGCACGGGCGAGGGCGGCGGTGGCGGCGACAGTCGGCGACTGTCGGAAAGTGGGCGGCGCGGGCCAACACACCTGTCGTTCAGGTCACTACTCTCGAGCACGAGGTGAAGGGCGGCCTCGGGGAGGTCCAGCAGCGGGAGCGCGCGTTGCCTGGGCATCGTGAAGCAGGGTATGGCTAGGTCTTCAGGGCTGAGGTTTGTTGAAATGCAGTCAATGAAGTGAGCTCACGCAAATGCCGGCGTTCATGCGTGCATGCTGTCCTTGATTCAATAGGAGTAGATCACGAAGCTAATCTGCGCGCCACTACCACCTATAACCACCGCTGTACTATCTCCTCGCATCACCGCTCTTGAGTTCTTTCCGGACCGCGGGGTGCACCTGTCGCATCGCGCCTTTTTCGACTTCCCCCATTCGCGCTTACCCGGCTTCTCCCCGCCCGCAAAACCTTTATTGCACTGCAACACAACCGATTTACTGCGCGCCGGGCGCAAATGCACGAAAATCAATGTAAAATCGACCACCCCATGTGACAGGACCAACAGCCAATAGGAGTAGATCACGAATAATAGCGTGCCCAGTGTGATTGGGTTTATTTTCCTTGGCTACGCTTCCGGTGCATATGGCTCGATTATACCGTCATGAAAGGCGGCGGAGAGCAGAGCGATTGGGACCATGGCGGCGGCACATGCTACAGTGCGTGCTCCGACACAAGCTCCGGCAGCTACAGCCCAGGTTCACGCCTGCCCATCCCAGTGTGCTTGTCACCGTCTACGCATGTTGCAAACGCAACCAGTGACCCAAGCTTGTCTATGCAACTGCCTGACTGGCAAGCATGCGCAGCTGGGCACCAACCGCCCGCCAACCGCAGCCCTGTCCCAGCACATCGCAGGCTCTGCAGTGTGCAGACAAGCCTCAATCCCGGCAATGATGAGCATCTCTTCCGAAATCATACACCTCGGTGTTCTGCGCTATTTGGCAGGATTTGCAGGTCGCGCTTGATGGAGCAGAGCAGTTGAGGCAAGGGGGTATCAAGAAGCAGCAGGGGTAGAAGCCAAGGGGGGGCAGAGCACGTGTAATGAACGGGGAAGATGAGACGACGACAAAGATCATGGCAAAGCATGCGGCGGGCAAATTGGGGGAACATCAAGCATTAGCGCAGCCCGTCATCACACATGGGCAGCTTGTGGGCTGCATCCCACTCCTTCAAGCCCCTAAGCTCCGCAATGCCGCGGCGTGCCAGCTGGCGGCGCGCATCAGCAAACAACTCCTCGTTGGCAGCCACTGCCTGCGCAGCGCCGTCATCGAAATGCAGGGCCGTGAGCTGAGGGCACGGCAGCTGCTGCAGCAGCTCCGCCAGCGAGGCAGGGGCGGGCGTGGGAAGGCGGGGGAGGTGGTACAGACGGCCACGAAGGCAGAGGCTGCGCAGGCTGGGCAGCGCGGCCAGCGCAGCGGCGGCACTGCTGGCAGAGTGGAAGTGCATGTCAAGAACCTCCAGCTGGCTCAGCTTGGCCAGCACAGAGGGTGGCGGTGTGCCACCCTCCAGCTCAGCATAGCACAGGCTCAGCATGCGCAGCGAGGTGAGCTGCCCAAGAGATGCGCAGAAGGCGGGCTGCCTGGCGGCAGACAGGCCGAAGAAGTCGAGGCGGGTGAGCTGCGACAGGCCGGTCAGGCCCCGCCCGGGATCAATCACCAGCGCACGTTCGCCCAGCAGGCCAGTGTCAGACACCTCCAGCTGCTGCAGCGCCGTCATCTCACTGAGCGGCACGCCTTGCTGGCGGGAGCTGAAGTTGACGAGCTCCAGTCGCGTCAAGCTGCCACCCAGCAGCTCCAGGCCGAGGCAATCACAGCTGGCATGCCGCAGGGCCAGGCAGCGCAGCTGGGTGGCCTCCGTGACCGCCATGGGCAGGCTCTCGATGGAGCTGCCCAGCGTGAGGCACAGCGTGCGCAGGGAGGCCGGCAGGCACCCCGCCTCCATGTGCAGCTGGCCGGCGTCGAGCGCCAGGGTGTCCAGCTGGCGCAGGCTCGCCAGGTGGCGGGTGATACGCAGGTCGTGCACCAAGCCCTCGCTCTCCGAAGTCAGGCCCAGGCGGCGCAGGCGGGGCATGGCCACCACCCAGCCCGCCACCTGCAGGCAACCAAATGAGTGGGCGAGCGTGGCTGTTGGGCGGGGCAGGTGCTTGGCAGGCGGGCAGTGCTCACATGTTCCCAATGCGCAGGGCAAACCAAACGCGCGTCACGGCAGGCAGCAAACTGCACACATACCAGGCACCGATTGCGGCTGTCGGGTTATGGATCATGTGCGGCAGGCAGGGGCAAGCACCCACCTCCAGGTTGCCGTGCCACTGCAGCACCAGGCTTTCCAGCCAGCTGCCCACGAGGGCGGCAGACACCAGGGCTGCCTGCAGCGGGCATGTGAGAGCGGGATGTATCATTTTAACAAACGATGTTGGGAGCCGCATGTTGATTGCACTGCAGGTCTTGGCAGTGCTGTGCGAGTTGGCACATGCCCCGCTTTCTCCACAGCTTCACTCCTGTCCGGATTGTGCCGGCCGGGTCGCCGCGGCTGCCGCCTCATCCCACCCCTCCCTCCAAGCCAACCTGAAGGACTGCGTCGTCATACACTGGATCTTCAAGTCCATCTTCCAGCGCCTCGTGGATTCCCTCCCCGTAGTCTTCAGGAGTCAGCGTCAGCCGGCGCACTTGCTTGTGGCTCCGCCCCAGCCACGAACACAGGCTGTGGAGCTTGGCCTTGTTGCCGCGCAGCGCCAGGTCGGCCCACAGCGTGGGGCTGCTGTCCCCCAGATCCTTGAGCCGCTTGCAGGTGGCCATCAGCAACAGCCTGCATGGGTGGCCCAGGCAAGGGCAGACGGTGGGATTTCAAGCAAGCCAGCGGGTGGCGGCGGCGGCGGCGGTGAGGCAGTGGCAGGGGCTGATGCCAGCTTCCAGCATCCCGCAATCACCTCTGCCTTTGCCGCCGAATGAACTCGAGAATTCGGTGCAGCGCGGCATCAGGGAGGTCCAGCAGCTCTGGGCGGCGCTGCAAGGGCATGGCACTCCTGCACTGCTCGGCTATTCAGAAATGCCGGAGCAGCTGTATCGGCGAATGCGCGAGCTCAATGCGCAGAGATGGCGGCCATGCGCATTCGAGCTCCGCATTCAAGAGCTCGTACCAATGCACAAATAGTGGTCTAGGTGTCGCGCCCAATTCTCACCCCGCGGCCGCAATTCGAGAGCCCAGATAGCAAGCCGGGGGTGCTGGGGCAGCCAGCGGGGGCCCAGGGTTTCGGGGCGATGTCACGCCAGTGGCTGGCCAGGCTCTGGCGCGCTGGAGGGGCAGCAGCTGAGGCTCGGGGCGGGCAGGGCGCTGCGGCAGCCGCGCGTCACAGCAGCAGCCTGGGCGGCGGCGGTGGCGCCGGCGCTGGCGGCGGCGGGCGCTCCGTCACCGGCGGCGCTGCACACCCGCCGCTGCAGCAGGTACTGCCGGCAGCGCTTGGCCCACTGGTGCAGCTGCACCAGCAGCACGCACAGCAGCAGCTGCAGATGCATCAGTCAGCAGGCAGACGCATCCTGGGCGAGCCGGTTTTTCTTGACCGGAGTGAAATCATATTTGGGAGCGCGGCGCTCGTCGGCTTTGGTGTGGCGGCTGGGGTGGGCTGGGCCCAACAGCATGCCGACGCACCACGCACAGCGCCATCGGCAGCAGGACAAGCAGCAGCAGGGGGAGCAGCAAAAGCAGCCAGCAGCAGCGGCAGCGGTAGCGGCAGCGCAGCAGGCGAGGCGCTACATCGATCGCAGCAGTGGCTTACAGGTGCGCCGCTCTGCCCGCCAGCCTGCCTTGTTTATTCAAATCGTGCCGCTCAGCTGCCAGCGGCGCTTGAGAGAAACATGCTTCATCAACTGCACACCAGGTTGTGCGCTCCGCTCGCCCCCCAGTTTGTCATTTTGCTCTGCTCCGCTCCGCCCCCTTCCCGCCCACCGCTCTGGCACTGCCCATGCCGCTCCCAGCTGTGCCGCTCAACACCACTGCCCCCACTCCACGCCGCCCCGCAGACTACCTCCCCTCCTTCAAGTCACACACCCAGGCCACCTCGCCCGCCGCCGACCTGCGCGCCAGCTCCGCCATGGGCGCCTCCCCGCTGGGTGGCTGCCTGTCTCCCTACTACATTTCTGACGCAGCAGCCAAAGCAGCCCCTGCTGTGGTCAACATCACGGTGCAGGGCAGCGGGGCGCTGCCGGTGGGCAGCAGCGGCAGCGGGTTCATCGTTGACTCGGATGGTGAGCGGCAGGAGTGGGTGCCAGGGAGGGTGGGTGGGTGGAGGGTGTGCAGGCAGGCAGTGCACGTGCTCAGGGTTTGGGGCGAGCCGTGCATGGCGGCGCTGTAGTGCCGAGGCATGGTGGGCACAGCACCCATTTCGGGGGGCCTTGCAATGATGCTGTTTGCAGCCCTGCCTGCGCCACCTGTCCCTCACTCCTCATAGCTGCCTCTGCCCACCTCACAGCCCACTGCCCACCCCATTGCCCACTGCCCACTGCCCACTGCCCACCCTGCCCCCCCGGCAGGCACCATCCTGACCAATGCCCATGTGGTGAGCGACGCCATCCAGCGGCACTACTACGGTGGCGGCCTGGGCAGCAACGGCATCAACAACGGCAGCGCGGGCGGGGCGGGAGGCGGCGCGGGAGGCAGCGCAGCGGGCGCCGCCGCAGCGGCGGCGGCAATCAGCAAGGGCATCACCGTCACGCTGCAGGACGGTCGCATCTTCGAGGGCCGCCTTGTGAGCTACGACACCGTCAGCGACCTGGCTGTCTTGAAAGTGGAGTCGGACGCGCCGCTGCCGACCGCCAGGCTGGGTGGGTGGGTGGGTGGGTGGGTTGGGTGGCGGGTAGATGAATGCTGGATCGTCGCCTTGCGGGGCACGCACACGCATGCGCGCAGCTGGAGACCATGCCAATGAGGCTGCGGTGCCATGGGTGGTTGTGTGTCAAGGCAAACGGCAACATCTGGAGCCTGGGGGTTCGGGGGCTGCGGGTGAGCTGCATTTGAATCAGCAGTGACAGATGCGCTGCTGTGCTGCTGCATTGGATGGCCACCCACTTCTCACCTTGCCCGAGCCGTGCTCCCTCCTGCGCTGCTGCCCCTGCAGGCCGCTCGGCCAGCCTGCGCGTGGGGGAGTGGGTGGTGGCGCTGGGCAGCCCGCTGCACCTGCAGAACAGCGTGACGGCAGGCATTGTCAGGTGCGGGTGTGCAGGGTTGCATGCAGGAGTGGCAGGCGGTGCGGGAAGCGGCTGGGTGCGGGCAACGTATTTGCCCGTGTGCAAATACGGGACGGGTCCCAAGCAACAGCTGTCTCAGCCTCCCTTTGTGCCCCACCTGCCCACATGCCCCTCTGTGCCCTGGCAGCAGCGCGGACCTGCAAGACTGGCAAGCTGTGGTGAGGAATTCCGGCGCACCGCTACCCGCTCACCCCCACCCACCTGGCCAACCCATTGCCTCCCACTGCAGCTGCGTGGACCGCAAGGCTGTGGAGCTGGGGCTGGCGGGGGCGCGCACCGACTACATACAGACCGATGCAAGCATCAACAAGGTTTGTGTTGCGGTGTCTGTGGGTGCAGTGGCGTACTGGGGTGTTCAACGGAGAGCAAAGTGGCTGCATCCAGGCCGGTGCGGCCAACAACAACATGGGGTCAGGTTGGGATGGGGTGGGTGGGAGGTGCTGTCTGCTTGCTTGTGCTGTGGGGCGCTTGAGGCTCTTGAGGTGTATGGCAGACAGAGTGACATTCCAATCAGAGCAACGCAGCACTCAACAAGGTGGGCTGAGGTTGGCCTGCTCCGCCCAACACCCCCACCCTACCATGCGCAGGGCAACTCTGGTGGCCCGCTGGTCAACCTGTTTGGCGAGGTGGTGGGCATCTCAGCCATGAAGGCGGTGGCGGCAGGTGGGCGGGGGAGGGGCTGCAGGTGGAGATACAGGGGAACAACAGGGGTTGTGCTGTGCCTACGGTGCCTGCTGCATGCTGTGCCTTGCTGGCCTGGCTGTGCCGGGAAGGTGCGGCAGTGCGGGCATGTGGAGGGCAAAAGGTTGCTTGGTGCCCGTGCTGGTCTAGGGGTGTGTGCTGGCCGCGCCCCTGGCTGCCCCGCCCCGCCCCGCCCTACCAGCACTGCTGAGCGCTGGCACAAGTGAGGTGCGCCCTGCAGTCGCCTATAAAGTAACCTACAGATGTGTCAGATGTGTCAGTTTAGATGTGTATATACATACATGCCATGCCCCCGCAGATGGCGCGTCGTTTGCCATCCCCGTGGACACAGCTGTGCTCATCTGCTGCCGCTGTTCAGTAGATCGAAGTTTGATTGTTCGACTTCCCTCTGCAGACGGCGTGTCGTTTGCCATCCCCGTGGACACCGCCGTGGACGTGATGCGCCAGCTCAAGGAGCACGGGCGCGTCATCCGCCCCTACGTGGGCATCAAGATGCTGCAGGCAAGCTGAGCTGAGCTGAGCTGGCAGCGGGGCAGGGGGGAATGCTGATGCTTGCACTGGTACTGGGTGTGCGGTGTGTGTGCTACTTGCCTCCAGCCGCTGCCTCCAGCTGCTGCCTAGCAGCCTTGCCCGGCGCTTGTGCCGGTCCCCATCCCCCAACTTCATGCCCCCACCCTCCCACCCCGCCCACCTGCAGCTGAACAAGCACAACGCGGCCCAGTTCCGCAAGCGGGACCCCCACTTCCCGCGGGTGGATTCGGGCATCCTGGTGCCGGGGGTGCACCCGGGCAGCCCGGCAGAGCGGGCGGGCCTGATGGCTGGCGACGTGATCATTGGTGCGTGCAAGGCCTGTGGCGTGGTGTGTTGTTTAGGGCAGTGCTAGGGCTGCGATTTGAGGGTGCTGCTGTGTGGCTGCACCCTACAGGCGCGCGCATGGGCCCAGCTGACGGCCTGGATGCCTGGCCAGTGGCATGCCTGCCCGCCTGCCCACCAGCGCCCACCACCCCCTCTACACCCCCCCTCGCGCCCCCCTGCCAGGCTTTGGCAACTGCACCCACGACGCCACCACCACTGCGCTGATCAAGGCGCTTGGGCAGCACATTGGGCGCCAGCTGGAGTTGCGGGTGGCCCGCCCCGGGGACAAGGTTGTCACACTCACTGTGGTGGCTCTGGAGGCCAGCGACGGCTTGCACTGAGTGTAACGGTCCTGGCGCGCCCTTCTCCCGCTGGCACCGCCTGTGGGCGCCTGAGCGTGCAACCCCTGTGCGGGATTGTGCTGGCTGCACAGCGCGCTGCTGTGGCGTGTGCTGGCCAAGTCACCCTGCATGCCCTCTCCCCCTCCTGCTTTGCTTCCGCTCGCTCTTGCTTGATTTGTACAGCTGTTGACCTCCATAGCGGGGCTACGTTTTGTTATTTTGTTCTGCATTGCGCCTCCCGATACCTGCCTGTTTCACCTGCCGCTTTGTGTGGAGCCCGTGGCAGCACCGGCTCTCCGTTCTTCCTCCTTCTGTGTCTTGCTGCCCACGTGCCCCATTGTTCCTGCGCTCATCAACGCCTGATGTAACACCTTTTATATTGTACCCTGCCCCCAATCAACTGTCAGGGTTGTATGAATGTGTGGCACTGGACCAGCCTGTGGCCTGGACCGGCCATGGTCGGTTGGTCGGTTGGCAGCACACTTGGGCACACCTCTTGAGCATCAGCCTGTTGCATCTGTTGCTGGCTCAATTCGATGCAAGCTGCCTGGATTCTTGGCAGAACAGGAGCGCCTCAGAAGAGAATTAGGCTAAGTGCATCATTGCAGGTACTAGCCGGCTGCCCTGCTGTTGTGCCGCTGCCCACGCTGTGGCCAACAGCACTGCCTGCGTGCTCTCCCGGGCAGACTCCCTCCACCTTCGCAGCTGCCCCCCGCACCTGCTTTGAAATTTGCGGGTCTCAGTGCGTGCCAGATCCCGGTTTGTGAAAAAACACGCAACGGCCCAACTGAACAGTCGGTCGACGAAGCGGCGCCCGCGGAGCCCGTCGGATGTTCCCGCACCTCATCCCGCTGCGCGACAAGCAGCCGGCGGAGCGGGCGCCCTCCCGTCTGGCGGCGCCCACTGCTGCCGGCGGCGCCGCTCTCAGCCCGCGCCAGCTGCCCAGCCGCCTGGGTGGCGCCGTCAGTCCCCGTGTGCAGCAGCAACCGCAGCAGCATGCCCAGGAACCCATCCGATCTAGGGCAGGGGCGCTGCCCACCTTCCGCTCACGGCTCAACCAGCACGCGGCGGGCGGGGCACGCGGGCGGCCCACTCTGCCGCACGTACGGCCGGCAGCGGAGCGCCCGGCTGCACTCTACACCAGCTTGGAGGGGCTGCGCCGCCTGAGTAAGTGTTCTTTATTTCCACGAAGCTCATGCACATAAATGTTCGCCTAGTGCTGCATTGCGTGCAGCACCCACCTCGCGCCGCCGCTCCTTGTGTCCGCCCCCTGCAGCCGAGCTGTTCAAGGGCAAGCACAGCACGGTGTGCACCTACCTGGACACACGCACTGGTGCCATGGTGGCTGTGAAGACCTACTATAAGCGCACGATGGCCAAGCGCCACTTCAGAAACGTGCGGCGTGAGGTGGCCATCAACCGGCTGCTGGCGCGCCAGCGGTGAGCCCCTGGCAGCGATGCAGGCTATGCTGGTGGATGCAGAATGTGACGCCCTTTACCTGCCTAGCTGCCTGATGCCTTCTGCCATGCAAGCAAGCAATGCAGATGGTGCACGCCTGACGCCTTCCTGGTCCGCAGCACAGCGCCCCTGCTGAGCTGTGCTCGCTCAGCGTCATACCCGCAGACCTTTTGAACTTGCCTTTCCTGCATTCCTGCAGGTTCACTGGCGCGGTGCAGCTGCTGGGTGCCTTTGAGGACGAGGCGCACATCTACCTCGTGCAGGAGAGCTGCACAGGCAAGGCGGGGCGGGCTGCCTGTGGGGTGCAGGCAGGCATGGCTTGGGAGGCCATGCAGCTGCGCGCAGGTGCTGGTGGGAGGCCCTTACAAGTGCTGGGCGTTTGCAGGGATGGGGACGTCCCAGCAATGTCTGGTCCAGGCAGAGGTGTTCCATGTGCGTGAGCATGCCAGCTCAGGTGGCAGCTTGGCGCACACCCACTCCTGCAGGAGGCGACCTGTACCGCCGGCTGGTGCGGGCTGGCGGGCTGATGGCGGAGGGGGACGTGTGCCGCGACGTCGTGGTGCCGCTGCTGCTCACCCTGACCTTCCTGCACGCCAATCACATCGTGCACAGGTTAGCTGCTGGCAGCCGGCTGCCTGGGCACCTGACACCCGAGTTGGTCAGAATACCAGCAGGCTGAGCCGCTGCCTGAGATGCATGGACCCTTTGTCCTTGTGTCCCTGTTTGCTCTGGTGCCACGGCCGCCCCTCACACCACCCTCCGCACGCCCTCACGTTCCTGCGCCGCTGCCCTTAACGCCTGCAGGGACATCAAGCCTGAGAACCTCATGTTTGCTGCCGACGGCGGGCTGCGCCTGGGGGACTTTGGGCTGAGCATCGACGCGGGAAAGGAGCGCCCCACCTCGCGCGTTGGCACGCTGGACTACATGTGAGCGGGGGTTGAGATGGGGCGGCCCAGCGGAAAGCGGGGGCAAGTTGGTGTGCACTGCTTGCAAGATGCACGGACTGGCGGCAGGGGAGAGCCTTGAGGTGCATCCCTGCCATGTTGGACACAGCAAAGCACTGTGGCAATCATCATCTCGCTTCCCCCGCTGGGCTCCCGCTGCCCTGCAGGGCGCCTGAGGTGGTGGGCATGCCGTCGCCCGACGAGATCCAGCGCCAGGGGCTGGCGCCGCACCAGATCGGCCACTACGGCTGCAAGGTGGGGAGGACAGGATGAGGAGGACCCTGCTGATGCCATGGCTCCTTGTGGGGTGGGCCAACTGCGCACGACAGCCGGCTTGCAGGAAGAGCTGTGTAGTAGGTGTGGCGTCGCCTGTCATAATAATCCAGACAGTGATTACAAACCCCTCGAGCTGTTCTGTGACGCCAATGCAGGTGGATGTGTGGGCAGTGGGCATCCTCACATACGAGCTGATCTGCGGGCGGCCGCCTTTCGAGGTGGGCGGGGCGACTGGCGTGGCAGGGGTGTGTTGAGGGTGTGTATCAAGAGTGCCTGCCGAGTACGGGGACAGCTCGTTCGCTTTGCCTCGTTTCTGCCTATCAAACTTGCAGCCTACAGTGCCAGGCCGATCTACTGCCTGCATCGACATGCTGCACACCCCTGCTTCCCGCAACACTGGGCCTTCTGCCCCCTGCTGAGCTCGCACCGCCACCCGACCTGTCTGGCTGTTGTGTCACTCTGCAGGTGGAGGACGTGAAGGTGACGGAGCAGCACATCCAGTTTGCCGAGGTGGACTTCCCGCGCCACGTGTCCGCCGCCTGCCGCAGCTTCATCCAGCAGGTGAGGGCGGGGAGGTAGTGGGTGGGCGGGGGAGGGGCGGAGCAGGCTGGAAGGCTTTGGCGAGCACGTGCAGTGCTGGCCGGGAGTTCCGTTCCTTTGCTGCCAGCATACGTGGTTGCTGCACTGCATCAAGCATGCGCGGCCTCCCCCCTGGCAAGCACGGTGCATGCACACAGTTTTTGAAGCATGACTGGTCGCCCCCTGCTGCTGATGTGGTGTGCAGGCGCTGACCAAGCGGTCTGCAAGCCGGCCCACGGCGGACCAGCTGTTTGAGCACCCCTGGGTTCAGGCCTGCTACCAGCGGCTGCTGGCAGAGCATGCGCAGCCTGTTCCAGCTGGGATAGCAGCAGCTGCGGCAGCAGCGCTGCACACACCAGAGCTGCGGCGCACTGCCAGCCAGCCTCCCTCCCCCAGCAAGAGCATGCCAGGGGAGGCAACGGCACGGCTGGCGGAGGGTGAGGTCACGCCTGCAGCGGTGGCGGCAGCGCTGGCGCCCTTCCTGCCGCTGTCGCAGGCCAAGATGGCACACAAGGTAAGGGTGGCTTGGGGTGACAGACCCCTGATGTGCACCCTTGTGTTGGCTTCAGGATATCCAGTGCCACTGCCACACACAGCTGAAGAACTACGCAGGTATTTCCGCTCCCGGAACCAGCGCTTACCGTCTTTCTTTGCCCTGCTGCCCTTGCAGGTACGGCTGATGTCGCCTGGCAGGCCAGCCAGCGGCCGGGCAGCACGAGCGCGGCGGCGGGTGTCCGACCCGCTGGCCCGTGTGCTGCTGGCGCCGCGGCACAGAGCAGAGCCAGCAGCAGATGCAGGCACAGCAGCAGGGGCGGACGCAGCAGTAGAGGCAGCAGCAGCAGCAGGTGCAGCAGCAGCAGCAGCAGCAGTACCCGACGTGCCACCCAGCACACCGCTGCAAACGGCAGCAGGGCAGTGCGCCGTCAGCGCCGATGCGGGCGCTGTGGCGGGGGCAGCAGACACAGTGGACGACAGCGACAGCCTGCTGTTCAACATGGCACGAAGCTTCGAGACACCAGGCACCCCTGGGCTGAAGACTACGCCGCTGCCCCGCCAGCGGCCGGTGCCCTCTGCACAGCAGCGTGGCCTGATGGGGCGCAGCCCCTTCCTGCTGCCTCTCTCACTTCCCGGCAGCGGCAGCGCTGCGGCAGCAGCTGCGGGTGGTGTGGGGGCAGCGGAACCACAGCCGCTCTCAGCGGGGCTGCGCAGCATGGGCGGCAGGGCAGCGGGGGCGGGGGCAGCGCCAGTTTCGCGCAGCCGGTTTGCCGCAGCGGCAGAGAACGACGAGTCGCGGTCGCTGCGGGAGTCTGCAGAGACGTTGAGCCCAGCCCTGCCCAGCCGCTCCTCCTCCCTCACCACATTTGCCACAGGCAAGGACAGCGGCAGCAGCCTGGACCTGGCGGCACGCTCCAACTCCTTTGCCTCCTTTGGCGGCAACAGCAGCGGGAACCTGCAGCTGGCGGGGCGCGCCGGCTCCTTCTCCTCTTTTGGCGGCGGCGGCAGCAGCAGCAACCTGCAGCTGGCGGCACGAGCTGGCTCCTTCTCTTCCTTTGGCAACGGCAGCAGCAGCGGCACGCTGTCCAACCTGGTGACGTCCCGTGGAGGCAGCTGCAGCCCCACCAGCAAGCCGCGCAGCAGGCAGCAGCTGCTGGATGGGTTGGAGGCACAGCTGGCAGCAGTGGCGGCGGGGGAGCAGGCACCAGCAGCACCTGTGCCCTCACTGTCGGAGCAGCTGCAGAGGCTGCAGCTGGCGAGTCAGCAGCATGCTTGAGCAGCCCCTGGCCGATCACTTTGTCGGCAGGCACATGTAAATGTAAACAAATTTCAGGAAGGCGGAGGGGAGGTGGTGTGTGTGGGGGGGTGGGGGTGGGGGGGGAGTCGGGCGTGTCAGGGAGGCGCGCAGCACAGACGTACTTATGTTTCTTCGTCTCCTGAATGCTTGATTTGCACAGCAGGGCAGGGCATGGTACGCTGTCATGTGAGGGCGGGGTCTCCTCACCTCCACTGCTGGTGCGGAATGTGCAAATGGCGTTACCAAAGCAAGCTGCTGCTTCAGCTTACACACACACACACACACCGTCCTGTCCATCTGTGTACTGCTGTGGTCTCGTCCTGCCAGCGCATGACGTGCAGCGCATCTGCCTTGCATGCTTACACAGAATGTTGGACGTTGGCACGGCTGTGCAATGCACGTATGAGGTGGCAGATCAGAGCGGACCAAGGTAAGCGCAGGCTTCAAACTGTACGCCAGGGAGGGCCTGCACGCCAGTCATTCCTCGCTGCCTGCCTGCCCCGCAAACCGATGGAACCTGTTCCCAATGGTGAGGTGGGGGAAGCGCTGGCGCAGGCCCTGCAGGCCCCCGGCACCGCACTGCTGCTCCACCACCCTCAGTTGCCGCAGGCTGGGCAGGCCTTCTGCCAGGTGCACAAAGTGCCGGTGCTGCAGGGGCGTTGCTGCCGCCTCCAGGAACCGTAGGCGGGGCATGCCCAGCAGCACGGGCAGCAGCCGGCTGCAGGACAGAGGAAAGGGATCAAAGGCAGAAGACAGTGCAGGCGTACCGCACATTGCATAAGCCAGGGTGACAGGAGGCGACTGCAGCTGTGGCCGAGGCACGTGGGCAGGCGTGCAGACAGACGCAGAGCAGGCATGCGGACAGAAACAGGGGCAGGCATGAGAACAAGCACTGCTGCTGGAGTTGGGCAAGGCACGCAATAACCCTGTGCCAACCGCCGCTGCCCACCCGGGGGAGCGGCATCCAGGTGCGGGCATGCCCGCTGCCCACCTGGGGTCCCATCTCGGGCTGTCGTCCAGGCGCAGGTGGGTGAGGGAGCTCTGGTAGGCGCCCTCCGGCAGCTTCTCCATCCCCCTGTTGTTCCTCACGTTGAGCGAGCGCAGGCCGGTGAAACGCGCCACGCAGGGCGGCACCTCGCTCAGCAGGTTGCTCCCGATGTCCAGGCACACCAGCTGCATGGTTTGGAGGGAAGAGACAGAGGCATATTGTTGATGGGTGCTGGTGGGGCCAATACCAGGCTAGCTCAACAGATTGCTGCCGATGTCCAGGCACAGCAGCTGCGCGGGTTGGAGGGGCCGGGCAGGGGGGATCTGTTGTTGAAGGATGTGCATTAGGCCGATGCCCCGCTCAGCAAATCACTGCTGACTCCCCACTGGACCCGCTACAACCCAAGAAGCACCAGGGGGGGTGTTCCGCTTGGAATGGCAAGAAAAGGCGACAGCCCCGTGCTGCTGCCAATTGCAATGCCCAGCCAGCTTTCATACGGGGAGGTACGGGCAGCATGACACACCAAGCAATGAACCAAGAGGCATGCTACAACACTGCATGCCGCCCACCTCTGTAGCAGTTACAGATCACGCCCCCACGGACCTGGGTGAGGGGGCGCACCGCCTCTTCAAACCTCTGGGCGGAGAAGGGGGCCAGGGGGCTGACGCGGTCTGCCGCCTCGTCATACCGCCGGCTGGCGGACAGGTGCAGGGCCGTCACTTGCGACAGGCCCTGCAAATTGGGGTGGCGCAGCACCTCAGGCCCAGCTCAGCCGGTCACGCAGTGAAGAGAGCAGCTGAAACACCTGCAAACGTGGCCCAGCACAGTGACCACACGCCGCGCAGCTGGCACCTGTTTAATGGCACTGCACAGGCAGTCCGTTCATGCACTGTCCGCGCTCCATGACCCTCGTGCACAAGTGATGCCAACGGCACTGAACAACGAATGGCACATGGGAAAAGGGCTTGGTGAACCTGCCGCCTACGAGCTTCACGGACATGTCCCGCTCACACCCCCCTTCCCCCCGCACACACACTGCTAACCCAAGCAAAAAGAACACGAGCCCCCACTCACCGCGATCCAGCGCAGGTTGGTAAAGGTGGCATTCACCACCTCCACGTGCTGCAGTGCTGGCAGCGCCGCCAGGCGGCCCAGCCCTCGGACCCGGGCGCAGTTGGCGTGGCAGAGGAAGGGGATGCCGGCGGAGAGCGAAAAGGTGTCGGGCGCGGTGATGATAAAGCGCCTCAGTAGGCGCAGCGCGGTGGTGGAGGGGGGCAGCGTGGGGCGGGCGCCCTCGTCCAGGTGGACTGTGAGGGCCGTGAGGCGGTGCAAATCGCCCAGGGTGGCGGGCAGGCAGGTGGCCAACTGCAGGCGCAGGGACTGCAGCTGCCGCAGCTGCAGGGTCAAGGCCTGCATGGGTGAGGAGGGAGAGGCCAGGCACCTCCGGTTGAGGGGCCCAGGTTTGGAGGGCGGATGGAGCACACAACGTGCACGACGGGAACGCAAACGCACATTGCGCAGCGACACAGCATACAGCCCCCAGGCAGCCGTGCCTGGGATTCTTGCCCCTTGCTCACCGGAAACAGGCGCACGTGCTGTGATCCCACGGTGTCGCCACACGCCTACCTGCCAGCGGCATGCGCCGAGCACCCAACAAACGAAAGCGCAAATGAACACAACTTGACACACGCCTCTGCTCACCGGCTGCAGGTGCGTGCGCCGGGCGTCCAGCCACTCCAACTCCAAATGCAGCAGCCCTCCCATCCCATGTGTGAGCAGCAGCAGTGCCGCACAGTCACGGGTGCTGCCTGACAGTGTGATGCTGGCGTGGGTGATGCTCGTGCCACGAATGGCAACCGCTGCCAGCAGGTCCCTGAGAGCGGCGCTGCTGGCAACCTCCGCCATAGAAAGGGACAGATGGTGCAGGTGGGACAGCACAATTCTGCGCCACAGGCGGCACACGGGGGCGACGTCCACCCTGCGGGCGGACAGACGAGTTGGGGTGGGCGGGTGAGCGGGGGATAGGGGCGGCGGAAGCCGGACGGATTGGCGCAAAGCAGGCAGACCCAGCGCACCGCTCCTCGCTCTTGAGAATCAGGAGTATGCGCTCGGTCAGGTCCTCGCAAAGGTCGGCCATGCCTGGCGCCGCCGCCGGCGCGCGAGCTGGAGAGAGCCGCATGCGGACAGGCTTTTCGCTTGCAGCGTTGGAAAATTAGTCCTATGCACACAGTTAATTGGCGCCGGAGTGCGGGTGGACGGCGCCTGAGGTGCAACCCCAGCTGCGCAGCGCAGCACAGCGCCAGCGGCGGCCCCTGGGGTCTGCCTGGGGTGCCCGTGCAGCGGCCACCCGACTAGCACACAGGCTGTAGCGGCACGACCAAGTTACCTTGGTAGTCTTATTGCCTTATTTAATGTGCTGCGTACTGTCTTGCAGCACCCTGCCGCACCACCCCGCTCCAGTTCGCCCCGATCTACCCAGTGCCCCAGGCATGCTGTACGCAGCTCGTCAGGCTTCGCAGCATTCGGCTCTGAGGTTCGCCTGCAACCCCCAGATCTGCTTGCAAAGCGTGTGCCAGTGCTGCTTGGCTTGATGATTTCGCTAAAAAAAACTGTATGTGTAAGTGTAACATGCAATCAGCTGTAGGCCACATGCCGTGACGGCCACATGCGCGCATGGGCGCTGGCTGCTCGTCTCCAGGCGGCCAGGGAAGCCGTCCTCCCAACGAAACACCGATGCCTGATGCAAATCGAGCAATTTCTTGCTGTGGAGCCTTTTCCGAGCCGGGCAGTGTTCTCAACTGCGGCCTCCTGGCAGCAACCCACGCACGCAACGGCAGGTGGTTGCCGCAGCCGCCGCACCCCGCCCTGCCCGCCCGCCACCTCCCAGCAGAGCTGCAACACATGTGCGGCGGCGGCCCACACAAGCACGTGCTTTTTGCCCAGTCGTCCTGACGTGCTGGTGCTGCAAGTTTGCGGCAGTCTTCACGTGATTTCGATGGATGAGGTAGGCCTTCTTCTATGGAGCCTGCCAAGGTCCGCCTTTTCCTCGGAAATCCTTCTCCTGCCTCTGCCAGCCGGCCTCGCCTCTCTTCTGACACCTGCCTCGCAGCCCTTCCTCTAGGTGGATGCCAAGGCCCGCGAGTTTACCAGACCCGACGCTCAACTCGATGGCAGGCGCAGGGCAGCCGCTCCTGAATCCCCAGGCAGCCGCAGGCCCAGCCCCGGGTCAGGCGGCGCCTCCCGCACAGCCAAGTGCGATGCGCGCCGCCCGCCGCCCGCCGCCTGCCCCGCCCCGCCTGCCCCGTCACCTGGGGCCACTCCCCCGTCCGCTAGCTGCTCCTCCCGAGCCGCAGCATGCCGATGCCAGGCCAAGGCAGGCCTGCCCATCTACCCTCCACAACACGCCGGCGGCAGCATTCATGCCAATTCAATTGTGCGCTCCAGTAGTGCCTCCCTACGCAGCACCAAGTGATCCCATCGCACCTCTGCCCCGCCTGTTGTTTCCAGGCTGGTTCAGTGTCATTTCCAGGCTGCTGGCGACCACCTTCTTTACCGCGGGATCCTTTGCGTACAGCTGCGTGGCCAGCTGCAGCGCTGTGCTGGACCCATACGCATTCGCCGCACTGGTGGGGGGCGTCGCCACGGCGCTCATGGCACTGATGCTTGCATGGGGCGCCTACCTCTGGGTTGGCCAGCGGCCCATGCGCGCATTTGTGCTGCTGCCGATCGCGCTGTTTGAGCTGGCCCTCAATGCCTCCGCCGTGGCGCTTGTCTGGGCGCAGCGCTGCGCCCCACCCGACGACTTTGGCAAGATCATCTGCCTGCAGCTCATGCCGGCCAGCACCACAGGCACGTGGTTAATGTTGCCGCTGGGTCTGGTGAGGGGTTGCCCGCCGCAGGGGTGACCCCTGGTCCGCCAGCCTGCTGCAGCTGCCCACTGGGCAACGCCCATTCCCACCCCGCGCACCGCCCCACCCGCACGGGCTAACCTGGGCCTCCCTTGGTTGCCTGGCTAAGGAGGCTGCTGGCTGCAGGCTGCTGGCCCCTCGACACACCCTTTCCTCACACCCTACCAATCAATCAACCAACCAACCGAGCGTTTTGTGGGTGCACTCGTACCCCTTGCCCTGCAGTGGCAGTCTACTTGGTTGAAATCACCACACGCTCCGAGCACTGGGTGCTGTCATCCGCGGTCAAGGGAGCTCTGGGGGGCTCTCTGGGCATGTGGCTGCTTGCGTGGCTGTGTGCCAGGTGCGCGTGCACGCGTGGCAGCGCCAAGTGCAGCAGGTGGCAATCGCAAGCAAGGCACAGGGCGATCGTTGCGCAGCAGGCATGCACGTGAGGGGAGTGGGGCAGCAGGCAGCTGCGAGGGGCTGCATGCTGGCATGCACTGTGGGATTATTTTTGTGAGGAAATTGCCCGCTGGACCCAGATGCAGCTTTGCAGCCCGGCTTCCCTTGCCAGGACCAGCTGCCACCTCGGGCCGTGGCTGCCAGCCTGTGTTCCAAGCATTCACCCATGCACGCTTTCCCCACACACCCAAGCCCCTCATGCAGGTGACTGACGAGGGGGCCGCTGCCTGCTGCCCAAATGCCGGTGGCGGGTGGCTCCCCAGCGGCTGGGTAGTGGAGCGCTGGCGAACGGACAGGCCTGGGCCAAGGCAGCAGCCGCGATGTCAGCCATGCTGAGACAGCCGCTCTGTCAGCCAAACCAGGACGGGCCTCCCCATCCTTCCCTGCATCACTGAGTCCGTGCATGTGCTGGCTTGCACGGCAGTCCCTCCTCCCACTCAGTCTTTGAAGCACCCTCCATGATGGCTTGTGCCTTGCACTCGGGCAGTCGTGGGGCACGGGTGCATGCATCCAGCAGCTGTTACGGTTGGGCCCCAGCTTAGCACTCCCTGCACGCCACCACCCCCTCGGTATATACCTCTGTGCCAGCTTGGTCCAGCACGCCGCCTTCACGACCAGCGCTGAGCCACCTACTCGCCCACTAGGCGCAAGCTCAGCCGTAACCCAACGCCCCCAGCTCTCCCCCACTGCCACATCACGCCCCTCTCAGCCCACAGCTGTGCACTTTCATCCGCACGCCAGCGCTCACATTGCTCCTTTGCAATAAATAACACAGTTAACACTTGGATGTTCCAAGGGCGCGGCTCTGCGCAGCCCCCGTGGCCAGCGCTCTGCCAACCAAGACGCACACTCCAAGTCACAGCACCTGCTGGGCCCGGTGCAGCGCCCCGCACAATACAAGAAGCAATGCAACACCACTAGTTAGTTACTCAGTTGTTGAGCCCCGGGGCCATCCCCTCTGCCGACAGCAGCACGCCCTTGAGGGGGCGGTAGCCCAGCTCCAGCAGGCCCCGCCCTGCGCCCCTCACAGCGCCCAGCGGGCCTGCAGGCAGAGGAAGGAGGGGACGGAAGAGGGAGCGTGCGTGGAAGAGGTGTGCTAGGTCGGCAGCCTGTTATCCGGGCAAAGACATGCAAGCAGCAAGCCTCAGCTGGTCCTCATGCCGGGATGCCACACGCGCAACAGCGGCGGCGGTTGCTGTACGCTCTGTGGGCCCCCGCCTACCTTCTCTCCTGGCCCCCTTGATGGGCCGCTTGATGACGTTGATCAGGCCCGCCCCCGCCTCGTACCACACATTGGAGGGCTGCAAGGCAGAGGGGTGGGCAGCGGGGGGAGGGCCATGGGCCATGGGCAGGGTAGGGCAGGAACAGGCCCGGGCGGGGAGGAGGCACACTGCCTGGAAGGAGGGGCGGAGGACACTGGCAAGGAAGGGAACAGCTGGCGAGGGCAGCGCCATGACAACTGCCCCAGCAGGAAGTTTCAGGCCACCTTCATTCCAGAATTGGAGGTTGGATATGCACAAGAGCAGTAGGCAGGCCCCTCCCCACCTCTGGCTTGGACAGGTCCCACTCCACCCGCTCCCCCGCCCTCAGCTTGGCCAGCGGCAGGTGCCGGTGGAAGCACTCCACGGCCGCCTGCACGCCATCCTCCTGCACGCATGGCAGAAGGCAACAGGTATGAAGGTAAGGAACATCGGGCCTTTTGGTGGTAAATTTCAGTGATGGTTCAGAGCTGCAGAACCCCAGTGTTCAGGGCACAGGGCGCCTTCTCTGCGCTGAGCAAGCCGGCCTGCTGCCTCACCATGCACTTCCTGACTGCACACCCGCCATCACCCCGCCAGCTCCCCAACCCCTCCATCCACCCATGCACCCACCGCCCCGCCCCGCCCTGCCCACCTGGTTGATCCGTGCCGCCGCCGCCTCTGCTGCCGCCTTCACCTCTGGGCGCCTCATGAAGAGCAGCGCCTCCACCAGCCCATCCTCCATGAGCTCGCCTACCGGCACAGGGGGCGGCCCCAGCCCCATGCGGTGCATGGCGGCGCCCCAGAAGTGCTGGTCACCAAAGAAGGGCACCACAGCGGTGGGCAGGCCTGCGGTGTGAGAGGGCAAATTGTAGGATGATTACACGATGCGAGGGCGTGAGTACAGGCACATGGGTGGGCGGGGAACGGTGGGCAGCGGCAGGCGGATGGTGCAGTAGGTGGAAGAGGCGGAGTGCGGCAAGTGGTGATCAATAAGCTGGAAGTGAGTGCCACACACACACACACAGCTGCACATGGCCCCCAGCCCGCCCCATCCCGCCCGCCCACCTGCTTTGAGGCCGGCCGCCGTGGTGCCTGCGCCGCCATGGTGCACCGCCGCGGAGCAGCGCGGCAGCAGCCAGTCGTGGGGCACGGGGGCGTCCAGCAGCAGCACGCCATCAGGGGCCGCCCCCTCCAGCCCCTCCCCAAGGCCGCCCCACCCCTGCGGGGGACCACAGCAACGCATGGGTGGGCGGGAGAGTGCACGGTCAGCGAGACATGGAGATCTCTCTTGCCTCCCCAGTCCATCACCCCACCACCCACAAGTGGAGCACACCGCTGCGCACAGCTTTCATACCCGAGCTCCCAGCGCCGCCTCCGCTCCAGCGCCAGCAGCACCGCCAGCTCAGCATGCCAGCTCAGCACCAGCCATTGCTGGCCAATCGGGCTCCATGCAAGCCCAGCACGACGCGCCGCGAGAACAACAAATCGCCCCCTGGCACCAGCTCGCCCCCTCGCCCCCATCTGCCCCCACCCAGCCCCCGCTCTCCCCACTGCCATCTCTATATCCCCTCAGCCCACCCCATGCACAATGAGCCACCCTTGGCTTCTGCTTGCCAGCTCACCCTAACCCAGCGCCCACCTTGTGCACGATCATCCGCACGCCGGCGCGCCCCGCTGCCGCCACCACACGCGCCGTCAGGCCCGCGGGGTCTTGGACCACCAGCGACCCAAACCCCACATACACCGGCGGCTCCCCTGCTGCTAGGAAAGCTTCCAGCTCGGGCGGCGGCTGGAAGCCGGAGAGCTCGGCCTCCCGCAGGCTCCAGTATCCCACCACATCCACAAAGGAGGGCCAGTCGGAGGGCTTGGGCACCACGGCGGGGCTCCAGCAGTACATGAATGGCACCTGGTGGGGCAGAGGGGGGCAGGTGTGGAAGGGTGGGGTGTGAGTTTGAGAGTGGGGGTGGGGTGGGCCTCCAGCAGTGCATGCATGAAGGGCAACTGGCGTCGGGCTTGGGGACCCGTGGCACCCACCCTGCTGTACACACAGCACATCCATGTGCAGAGGGGTCCCATTTTTGCTTTACCCATGTCATGGACAGGCTGGGCGCAGCATGTGTTCACTGGCTCGCCTGGTGCGCGTGCACAATGACGCCCCCGCTGTTCCCCGTGCGAATCGGCTCCAGCCCCAGGTCGTGGATGCGCCAGCTGTTGATCATGTGCACCATGCCCGACCACACAAACTGCAGGAGAGGATGTGGGCGGGGCGGGGCGGGCGGGTGAAGGGAGGGGAGGCGTGTGGGCGGGAATATGTGGGGGCAGGAGGCAGAGGCAGGCTGCAGCCTACATCAGGCTGAGGGTTAGGCAACGCTGCTGCATGGCAGCCCGCCCACCTGGGTATCAAGCAGCAGCATAGGACACCCGGTCCAACTCAGCCTGCCTGCCTGTCTGTCAAACATTGACTCACGTTTGCGATGACCGAGTAGCTGAGCTTGTTGAGCGTGCCCGACGAGGAGCTGAGATGGGTGAGGGGGCTGGCAAACTCACGGGTGGGGGTCCAAGGCATGGTGAAGGCCTGGCCAAAATAAAGGGGAAGGGGCAGGGGGGTTGGAAGGAAGGGTGGAGGCAGAAGAGGTGGGGGGGGGCTCGGGTGGCCTGTGCGCTCCTGCTTGCCAGTTGGGGTAGCCCACCTGCCAGCTGACCGCAGCACCACACACGCACATGACGCTGCCCTGCATCCCCTGCCCCACCCCCACCCCGCACCCCATGCCGTGCCACTGCCCATGCCACCGCCCCACCCACGCAGCCCACCCACCATGTGCAGCGGCACCCCCAGCTTCTCTGCCACGTGGATGTGGCCGTAGCAGGGCGGGTTGGCCAGGATGGCCTGCGCACGGAAGGGGCGCCCCTGCGGGTCCTCCGGGTCGGGCTGGGTGCAGGCGGGGTAGGTGGAGTGCAGCACCTCGCGCACCTGCAGCAGGCGCGGCGTGTGGGGCCCGGCAGGTGCAGCGGTTGCATGGGGGTGAAGGGGCAGGGTGTGCGCTGGGGGTGCAGGGGGGTGCCGGGGGTGCAGGGGGCGGAGCCTCCCTCCCTCGAAGGGCTGGGCCGGGTGCAGGCGGTGTATGGGAAGGCTCAGAGCAGGGCACAGGCAGGTGAGGTGCCAGCTTCACTGTGCGCCAGTGTGGCAGGTGACGGCACCATGGGGCCTGGGAACAGGACCTGGCACCTGGCACCCCGAACCAGCGGGCAGCCTGCACACTCGATTTCTCAGGGCGCCTCCCACGCAGCCCAGTGCCCGCACTTGCACCTACAGCCTGTCTCCCACCCAGAGCTCAGTGGTCCCACCTGCTTGGTGGACTCTAACGTGATTGAGAGCTCCCCCACTTTTGGGACCACGCCGCCGTTGCGCACAATGAACTCTGACAGCACCTGCCAGGGGGGCACAGCATGGCACAGCATGACATGGCAGGGCATGACATGCCGTGGCGTTCTGCAAACAGTTGGTGTGGCGAAATGCGGCATGCAGCACGCCCCCTGTAGTCGCCACGAAGCAGCAGCGGTGGGTGGCACCGGCATCACATGTGTGTCAAGCAGGGCGGCCCCCAGGTGCTCCATGCCCCCAACCCGGATTCTTGCCCACCTTGGGGTCGCCGCCCAGAGGGAAGAACTCAATGCCAAACCCGGTCACAAACTCCCTGCAGGGCAGCGGGAGAGGTGGCAGCAGGAGAGCGTGCAGCTGGGTCAGCCAGCGGGCATTAGGGTATGGGCACAACACCTGCTCAGCACCTTCATGCTGTTTCTGCTTGCAGCCGCCAGCCTTGCCCTGCCGCGCCCCGCCTCGGCCCCTCCCTTGGCGGCCCACCTGAATACTGCGTGCGTGGCCAGGCGCACGCGGTGGCCGTGCTTCTGCAGCGCCAGCGCCACGGGTATGAATGGCTGCACGTCTCCCCGGGTGCCCGCCACCAGGATGGCAATTTCCAGGGGAGGCACCTCCTCGCCTTGCTGCCCCTGGGGGCCTGGCCCTGCAGCGGCAGCAGGGAGGGCAGAGGACTGCTGAGAAAGGCGCAGCGCAGCGCAACCATGGAGAGAGATAAGAGCTCAACACAGCGCGTCACAGTGGAAGGCGCTACCGGATCAGCACCGCCCAGGCTGCAGAGGAGGGCCGTGATTGGGCTTCGGGGCAGCCGTTTGATGGCACCGTTGGCAGCACACCACCCCCTGCCACAGCGTGCCCTGCCACCCTGCCCACCATAGTGTGCTGCCCCACACACCTTGCACGCTCCCCGCCAGCTCGGCCGCTGCCTCCGCCTCTCCATCTGCACCATCGCCTCCAGCCATCAACTCCTCCTCACAGCCGTAGATGTCATCCGGCTGAAGTGCACCCCAACCGCTGCCGCTGCCACTGCCGCTGCCGGTGCCGCTGCTGCTGCCGCTGCTGCCTTTGTCGCCGTCTGGAGGCGGCGCCGGCTCTGCAAACTGCAGCCTGAACACGCCACGGGTGTCGTCTGGCTGGATGGCCACTGCCAGCTGGTGGATGCCATTCAAGCTGTCAGCAGGAGCTGCTGCTGGCAAATCGGCGGCGGCAGACGTCACGCCGGCCGCACCATCGGCAGCTGCGCCCGTCCCCTGCTGCTTCAAAGAGCGCCCCAGCTCCCGGATGGCCAGGTACGTGGTCAGCATGGTGATGTGGTGACCACCGCCGCTAGCAGCAGCAGGGCAGCGTCAGGGTGTGGAGGCCAACGGCAGGTTGCGGGCGCGCGCTCCAGCAGCGGCGGGCGGCGGCACGGCTGACAAGGCGCGCTTCGAGTGCCCGCTCGCTTCAGCGGGCCGCTTTGTGCGCACGCGAGCGGCGTTCGACAGTGGTGGTGTCTCGCCTGGCGCGCAAGTGCAGGCTGGCTGGCTGGACGTCCCGAACAAAGCGGCGCACCGCTTCAGAGGGCTTGAGCGCTTCCTGGTTTGCGCAAAGACCTTGTCGCATGAGTTGGGGGCCAGCACGATGCACCATGTGGGCGGGAACATTCCAAGCGGGCGGCGGCGGCACAGCTGGCAGTGCTGGCACACAGCATCTGTGTTCACGTCGAGGGGACCTGACCAATCTACATGCATTGCTTTACGCATAGAAAGCAGGGCCGTTAAATGCAAGGGCACGGTGGGCTCTGCATTGTGATTCATGACAGCACTGCTTCTGACAGCACTGCTTCTGACTGTATGACAGCACTGCTTCATGCAAGCTTCTGATTCACTGCCGGCCATCCATGCCATGCAGGCCCATCACTCGGGGTGCCATCCACGCAGTACAATGAGAGCAGTACTGCGGTCATGTAACTGTACAAGGCACGAACAGGTTGTGTGCTGGCAACGCTATGGCAGGGCGCGGGAAAAAAGTGGGTACCGGCGGTTGCACACTGAGGAGTGAACATGCGACTGTTCAGGCAGGATGCAGGGCATCAAAAGGGGCGCTAAGGAGATACGTCGGAACACAGATCAAGGCGCAGACACAGATGAAAGCGTTGCACGCACTCAGGAGAGCGCCAGCCCCAGCACTTGATGCAGGAGCGGCTCGGGCAGGTGCAGGCGCAGCCGTCAGCACATGTCTGCCGCATCCAGGCACAAGCGTCGTCATCCAGCAGGCGCGCCACCAGCTGGCGGGCTTGCTCATGCGAGCGTGCCAGTGCTGCTGGCAGCGCGCTGCACAGGCCGGGGCAGGGGGCCGGCACCAGCGCCCACTCTTGGGCGGTGAGCGGTGGGCGCACGATGACAAAGTCAACAATTAGGGACAGCCCGCATTGGCCGCCAGTGCGCGATGCGCAGGCCCGGCAGCAAGAAGGAAGCGGGCGGTCGATGTACAGTGGAACTCAAGAGCCACCTCCAGCGGTGTGCGGTCTTCTGAGGTTGAGGCAACGGCTGCTGCTGGGGCGGCATTTAGCAGCAGCTGCAGTACGCCGATGTGCTCGCAATGTGCGGCGGCGTGGATTGGCAGCCAGCCGTAGCAATCCCTTTTGTGAGCTGCGGCTGGGGCGGCTGCTAGCAACACTTTCGCAAAATAAACTGAACTGTGAATCTTACAGGTGGTCCGCACGTTAACGTGCTGGGGCTGAGCCCTCTAACCTGTTCAAGCAACACCTGTGGGGGGAGTACTCAGCCCACTAGTGGGGGGTGAAAGCGGCACAGCAGCGCACAGGCTGGCCAGTCGGGCGCAGAAAGGGGCGGGAGAGCGGCGGGCGCCTGGGAGCCACCCCCGAGCTCGAGAACACGGCCACGCTTGGGCAAACGGGGCATGCAGTAAGGAGGCAAGGGTCGCGGAGGATCGATGCATCAACACCACCTTGAACTG